>ML101684.1:0-85787 GCA_003697995.1 Taxidea taxus jeffersonii
GGCCGGGGCCGCGCGGGGGAGCGGGGCCGGCGCGGCCTCGGCCTCTCGGCGCTTCCCCGCCCGCCGGCCCCCGGCGCAGCCCGCAGAGGCGGGAGGGTCGCGGGGCCCGGTGAGCGGGGAGAGGGAATGGGCCGGGCCGGGCGCGCCGGGCGGCGGCGCGAGGGCGGCCTGAGGGGGAGGGCGAACGGAGCCCCGGGAGGAAATCACCAGCAGCTCGGAGGCGGGCGGTGCGGCTTCTCGTGGCTCCGCACATCCTCCGCCAGCCGCGGCCCTTCTGGACGGCGGGGCCGCGGGGCCCGGGGCGGGGGGGGAGCCGGGTGCACCGTGAGTCCGGGGCGGGCGCGGGCCGAGGGCAGCTCGGGGGCACCGGGGAGGCGTTGCGAGCCGAGGGAGGCTTTCCTCCCCGCTTTACTGCGCTCAGCGCGGAGATTTAACGAGAACTGGCAAGGTGCACAGCGTCGCTGGTGACGGAGGAGGGTCCAGGAGCAGTGAGTAAGGCGCGAGCCGGGACAAACACCCGGAGGTTGGGAAACTGTTGAGTGAGGCAGTGGAGGATGGAGAGCCAAGAGGAGTGTCCGCCCAGGGCTGCAGGGAGGAGGGTCAGCGGGAGCGGGCCAGGCCTTGAGGCTCCCGAATGCTGACCTTGAAGGACCGTCGTGAACCCGGGGGAGGATATGCAGATGCTGGGCAGGGGGCAGGCTGGAAGGGGAGCTGAGAGCGGAGTTGCACGCGGCGGGTCCCCGCTCACTCAGCTGCAGACGCTTTTTTTTTTTTTTTTTTTTCTTTTTCTTTTGGCCAAGTACGGGGTTTGGGAAAACTTCTTGAATCTGCTGCCTTTTAATTGGGAGATTTTCATAAAAATCCTTTCCTCTTTCTCTCTCTCTCTCTTCCTTCCTTCCTCCCTCTTTCTCTCCCTCCCCCACTTTCCTCCACGGTTTCTCCACTCTTTTTCTTTTACTGTCTTTAGATCCGTATTTAAAATTGGGAGACCCGGTAGCAGTCATCCTCAATTCCCATATGACAGCTTTTGCCCCCTCAGCTGGAACGTGGATTCTCTAGCTGGCCACAGTTCACACCACACCCTGTCATGAGCTCCCACACCGAAGCTAGGTGTCATTTGCCATTTATCATATTTTTGATATTTTCCTGTCATGAAATTAACAGGAATGAAATATTTCTTATATATTTATATTTTTATACTAAGTAAAAATAGAGAGAAAGAAGGCTGAGGATTTCTTTTCTTTCTTTTTTTTTTTTTTAAGACTTTATTTATTTGAGAGAGAAAGAGGGAGAGCACAGAGGAAGAAGCAGACTTGGGGCTCAATCCCAGGACCTGAGATCATGACCTGAGCCAAAGACACATGCTTAACCTACTGAGCCACCCAGGTGCCCAAAGCTGAGGATTTCAATAAAAGTTTATCCTCATGCCCTGAATAGCTTCACTCATTTATTTATCTGCCTGGTGTCCACAGGCATATATGTGTGTGATTTTGGTTAGATTCAGGGATGAACGGGATGAGCTCAGAACACATTGAGAACAGTTAGGGTTAGGGTTAATGCTGAGGGTTAATGCTGGGAGGTGTGTTGTTACATGTTGTTTAGATAAAGTGTGTGTACAAATACAGGCACTGTTTGTCTATAGCCCTAGAGTTGATCCAGTCTCTCACCCAATTCATAAACCTTCTTTAAAGCATCCCTGGTAGATAAAGCCATGAGTAATGAATGTATAGACTCTTTTTAGGCAAAATTTTTTCACAGATCCTTCGTGTTTATTTAAACGAGCTTGGTTATGTTACTTAAATATGCTTAAATATTCACTGTACATGAAGTCCTTTGATTATAACTGTGATACAACCATAACTAAAAGACATGCACAAAATAAATTCACTCAACATTAAAAAAATACAATAAATTCAAATTCACATCATTAATTTGATATGACATATGCTATTTTGCTGAACTCAGTTGAAACTCTCAGGATAGGTATGATGCGAACCCGTATAATTCAGATTTTCTTGAGTTTAGTAAGGCTGATCAGGTATGCCCCGTGGGGTATCTCAGTTCAGCCACCACTTTCTGAGTTCTAATTACTACAAAATTAGGATGTCACTTTGCCCTTCATCCGGGACATCGTTTATGTGTTAATTCCTTCAGTGTTCTTTCTCTGCTACCAACTGCAGATAAAATAATACTACTTTGGTCCACTGTGTTTCTATTTTTTTAATGTATTTTCAGTTGTTTTAAAAATAATCTCTATATCCACCTGGGTCTCGAACTCACGACCCTAAGATCAAGAGTCACATGCTCTAATGATGGAGCCAACCAGGCACTCCTGGGTCCAATGTATCTATAAACACAAAGGCAAATGAGAACACTCCTGAGAACACTGCACTTGCTGAGTTGTATTTTCTTATTTAAAAATGTTAAGGATTATTTTCATAATGCAATTTATAGAACTGAGCACTTCTCATAGATAATGCTCAGATTCCCCAGCATGTATCTGTAAACCTGCGAAGGTCCAAAGATCCCAGATGGAGAAGAATCCATCAAGCTCATTTTATTCATTCATTCACTCATTCATTCACAATTAATTAATGAGAGCTCGTTTTATTTATTTATTTGTTTATTAATGAGAGCCAGGGGAAGGGAGAGAGAGAATCCTAAGCAGTCTCTGTCTCCAGTGTGGAGTCAGTCTCACAACCCTGAGATCATGACCAGAGCTGAAATCAAGAGTTGGATGCTTAACCACTGAGCCACCCAGGTGCCCCCAACAAGTCATTATTGGTCACTGGATGGCAGATATACTGATTTTCTATTATCAGACATCGATAATCAGTCTTTCTTCTCTGAGCCTGTGCTGGGCTCCAAAGCATTCTCTATATAATCAGAGTCAATCCTTCAGAGTTCTGGTTAAGTCCTATTTGCCTGGTAGGAGGGAGAGAGTAGATTATGGGGAATTTTTCACTCTAGCTTTAGGGATTCAGCCTTATTAAGAAGCAGTGGGAAGGGCGCCTGGGTGGCTCAGTTGGTTAAGCGACTGCCTTCGGCTCAGGTCATGATCCTGGAGTCCCAGGATCGAGTCCCACATCGGGCTCCCAGCTCCATGGGGAGTCTGCTTCTCCCTCTGACCTTCTCCCCTCTCATGCTCTCTCTCTCTCTCTCTCAAATAAATAAATAAAAAATCTTAAAAAAAAAAAAAAAAAAGAAGCAGTGGGAATATTTTGAGAAGACAATGCTAGTGGGGTTACTTAAGTGATGGTACCTGGGATGGTAAGAAGGGTTAAAAAGTGGAAAGAGGCTGTTCCTTTGTTCATTCATTCATTTGCCAGTACTGGCGTGCCCACTGTGGTTAGTGGGGTCTCTGGGGGGGGAAGGTAAAGACATGGTGTTTCAAAGGTCTTATTAATTTGTTCACCAAATACTTACCGAGTCCAGGTTAGGACGGACATTGGGGATTATAATAGTGAGCAAGCAAAACACAGTCTCCTCATAGATTTTGGGATTTAATGGAGAAGATACTCCTTTGACAAGTAAGGACACATTTTAATGAATATTACAAAAGGGGAAGCAGATATAGCTCTGGAAATGAATGGTAGAGAGTCCTACCATTCATACCAGGAGGTGGGGAAGCCATTTAAGGGTATGAGGTTCAGCAAGGGGACAAAGAGGGTGGTTTGAGTTGAGGCATTCACAAGCATCAGATTGTAGAGACAGGATTTGGGACTTGATCTTAAGGACAATGGAGAGTCATGAAGGGGTTGAAGTAAGGGAGATTCTTGTCTTAAAAGGTTGCCTGTAGCTCCAGAGTGGTGGATAGAACTGAAGGGAAGGTGGCAGAGAAACCCGAGGGAGGTTGAGGTAGTAGTCCGGGAGATGTCATGATGGCCTTGACACTGGGGTGGTCGCAAGAGGGGGGCAGAGAAGTGAGCAGATCAAGAGCTAGAAATGACCAAACTGGGTGAATGCATGATCCCCAGCTTTCAGACTTGAGCCATTTCAAGGTGTCCTGCATTAAGAGGGGGAGCGCTGGTGGGAGCAGATGCCTCAGTGTCAGGAGATGCTGAGTTTGAGGTGCCTGTGAGGCTTTTCAGTGGAGACGGTCCGGCAGACTGTTGTTTATATGGCCTTGAAGACATATAAGGATCTCCAATTAAAGAGGGAAGTCTAGGCTAGTGATACAAATGTGGGAACCTTTGGTGTGTGGTTGTGGTAGTAGATTCAGCTGCCTAAGAAGAATTTCTAGAACATAACTTGCAAATTGGTGACCTAAATTCTAATTTGGTCCTTGTGGAGGTGGAGGGCGCAGGGTATGCCTGAATGTGTTTTGTTTGTTTGTTTGTTTGTTTGTTTTTAATTAGGACCAACAGCGAATATTGGCATTTTATTTATTTATTTATTTTTAGGTTTTATTTATTTATTTGAGAGAGAGACGGTGAGAGAGAGCATGAGAGGGGAGAAGGTCAGAGGGAGAAGCAGACTCCCTGTGGAGCTGGGAGCCCCATGTGGGACTCAGTCCCAGGACTCCGGGATCATGACCTAAGTCGAAGGCAGTTGCTTAACCAGCTGAGCCACCCAGGTGCCCGAATATTGGGATTTTATATTAAAGTTTGGATTCTGGCTTCGTTTGAAAAGTGAAATCATCTAACAACACTCACTCCATTTCCGCATGGTAGCAGTTGCCTGGAGCTCCCGTAGTGGCTGCCCCCACCCCCAGGGAAAGTGCATGTACGTGTTCAGTTTGCCTCAGTCCCCACCGCTCCCTGTGGTGTTCCTCACAGTGGTTCCAGGGGCTTCACTTAACTTCTCTTCCACACTTGGCACCTGTAGACATTTGAGTTTGTGAGCCCTGCTTCAGAGTGAAATGTGGAGAGGGCCAAGAGAAGCCCAGGGAGCTCCACCATGGAAAGGGGAGGCAGAGGAAGGGAGCCAGCAAGAAAGACCAAAGAGCAACCAGAGAGGGAAAGGAGAGCATGTCCAGCCCAATGCTGCTGACTCGGTCTGATAGGATAAGGATGTGTCCTTTGGTCTAGTCAAGTGGAGGCCGTTGGTGATCTGCGTGAGAGCCCCTGTGTTCCCAGTGACCTGGTGGGGATGGAGGTTGTGAGGCAGCCACGACCAAATGGAAGGAGAGAGAGACAGGATTGGGAGCTTGTTATAGAAGTTCAACTTCCAAGAACAACTTGTAGTTTTGAGAAACCATGGCGTAAACACAGCACATCAGCCTGGAGCATTCAGTTAGCTTGAATATTTGGGATGAATCATTTTTATATTAAAACAAACAAATATTAGATGTGTTCTGTAGCAGAGAGACCTCTAAGGGAGGAGAAAAGAGGGGCGCCTCGGTGGGTGAAGCATCTGCCTTCAGCTCAGGTCATGATCCCAGGCTTCTGGGATGGAGCCCCACATCGGGCTCCCTACTCAGCGGCGTGTCCGCTTCTCCCTCTGCCCCTCCCCCCTGCTTCTGCACACATGCTCTGTCTGTGACAAATAAATAAATAAAATCTTAAAAAAAAGAGATAGAAGACAGACATACTGGATTTGGACTAAATATTGAGCGCTGTCTCTTTGCCAGGTGCTGTGCTTGACTCCTTTACATCCATTATCTCCTGTAGTTTTCATGCCCCTAGGCAATGTGTATCTAGATTATTCGTCAGTTTGCAGACGAGTAAATTGAGGCAGGAGAGGTAGGTTGCATGGCTGATTAGTAGCAGAGCTGGGGTTTGAGTATGGCTGTGCCCCTGCATGTCTATGTACTTGACTGCTTTTATTCCCCTTCCCGCTAGGATATCTACTTATCCCAGCAGCATCTGTTGAAGACACTTTCCCCATTGCATTGCTATGATACTTTTGTCAAAAATCAATTGGGCCAGATATTGTGTGGGTCTATTTTTGGACTCTCTCTTCTTTCCTCTTGATCCCCACATCTCTCTGACAGTTGCTCCTGCTTGAATTACTGTAACTTTAGAGTAAGTCTGGAAGAAAGATAACAGCCTTCCAACTTTGCTCTTTTTAAAAATTGCTTTGACTACTGTAGGTGGGTTTTAGGATGATCTTGTCGGTTTCTATAAAAAGACCTCCTGGGATTTTTGTTTGGGATTGGCTGCTGTGAGACTTTTTATTTTATTATTTTTTAAAGGTATTTTATTTTTATTTACTTGACAGAGAAAGAGAGGGAGTGCAAGCAAAGGGAGCAGCAGAGGGAGGGAGAAGCAGACTCCCCGCTGAGCCGGGAGCCCTATTTGGGGCTTGATCCCAGGACCCTGGGATCATGACCTGAGCCGAAGGCAGAGGCTCAACCATCTGAGCCACCCAGGCGCCCTTGTGAGACTTTTAAAAAAGGGAGTTAGTGAGGCTTGGATTTTATTTCATACAGACATTAAAGGATAGTCTACTAAAGTGTGTGGCTACAGGCTAGAGGTTGCTAACTTAGGTCTCAGCATGAGGCACGTAGGGAAAAGGAGTGGAGGAGCCAGGAATGAATAGATGGTAGACAATCTCAGGCTGTGGTGGGGGAATAATAGGGCGCAGTGAGGTCTTGGGCAAATGGTAGCTCAGGCTGTGTGCAGGGTGCGGGGGGCAGGCAGCTGCTTCTCAGCTCCACTAATTGTTGCCACACGGGGACATACATCCAGTCTTGCTTGATCTTGCAGTCAAGAGATGTTGGAAGTCCGGATTTTTATACAGTCTTCCAATTCAAAATGTAAGTTTAAAGCATTGAGTGGGTCAGAATCATGTGGGTCAAACAGAACTCTCTAAACGTGGCCCCTGGCCTGCCAACCCGTCATCTCCGCTTAGGCTACTCATTCTTCCGTGCCCATGTTGATCATCAGGAAGCAGGATGGTGTTGAAGACAAGTCTCTAAGGTTTTTTTCCGATTCATTGATTCTAAAGAGGAAGGTATCACAGTTACTTAGAGGTTTAGGAGGTTGTTGCGAATATCAACGATGATGATGATACTTCAAGAAGTTGTCCACAGCTTTCCATTTTACACCCCACTGTCATGTCTTTTCTCTCTTTTAATTCTTACGTTGTCTTTGTGAAGTAGACGGCAGAGTAATTTCCCCAGCTACGTGGGAGCTTCAAGACACACAGTCAGGTCTTCCTGCTCCGAGTGCAATATTCTTCTCCCCAAAGCACAGCAGTCTCTGAAGACTCTAGAATAGGCATTTTGGGAGGGAGAGCAGGTATGGGAGATGGTGGGAAGGCCTTAGGCTCAGGTGAAGGCGGGTGTCCAGCTAGATTTAGAACTTGGTTGAAGTGTCAAGGCTTTTGGGTAAAAGTTGAAGCCTTTGTGAGAACTCTGTAAAGGCAGGAACCTTGGCATGTGTTCATTTTAGCAAGATAGCGCCTGGCACAGTACCTAACATACACGGTTAAATGTTTTTATATAAGTGAATAAATGGATGGATTGATGGAAGAAGCATTCAAAGGCTTGAGATCAAGGGGGTCAAGAATTTTGTCTAGAGAATATCAAGGACAGGGAGTCAAATGCTTCTGGTATGTGCTTTGAGAGTGTTAAGATCAAAAGCTCAGACTTTATTGTTATAATTCAGCTGGTAAATGGAAAAGGCTCACTCTGTCCTCCTTCTCATATTTGACTCTTGGATCTGGGTTCTGATGAATAGTTTATAGCTGCCTCCCAGGGCAGTGTGTTTGGGAAATCAAATACAAGGAAGTTAAGGCCACCAAGGGGCTTTGTATGCCTTTAAACCCTCCAGCCAGATATAGGCTCTTACTTTTGGAAATGCATACTGAAATATGGAATGATACAACATCTGAATTTCTCTCACTGGGGTGCCATGGGCTGTTGAGGTAAAGATGAATCAGGACTGGACATGAGATCATCGTGGAAGCTGGAAGCTGTTAGATGGGGTTTCATTGTATTCATCTCTATTTTGTATATATTTGAATTTTTCATAGTAAATATAAAAATAATAAAACCAGAGCTTCATAGGCCCAGCAATGCTTTTGGTCAACCAAACTTCATTTTTCTCTGAGCTTGTAAATAGTATGATCATTGAAAGAAATGGCAGGGGGACAATTGGGTGGCTCAGTCAGTTAAGCCTCTGCCTTCGGCTCAGATCATGATCCTGGGGTCCTGGAATCGAGCCCCATGTCGGGCTCTCTGCTCAGTGGGGAGTCTGCCTCTCCCTCTGCTGCTCCTCCTTGCTTGTGTTCTCTCTCTTTCTCTCTCTCAAATAAATAAATAAATCCTTAAAAAGAGAGAAATGGAGAAAAGGGACCGTGGCAGATATAAGAATGACGTGTGTGTGTGTGTGTGTGTGTGTGTGTGTGTGTTTAAGAGAGGGAAGGGTTGGGGGGATGGGTGGGAGGGTAGAGGGAAAGTGAGAGAGAGAATCTTAAGCAGGCTTCATGCCCAGTGAGGAGACCATCTCACAACCCTGAGATTATGACCTAAGCCAAAATCAGGAGTCAAAGACTTAACCAGCTGAGGCCTCCAGGGCCCCAAGAGTGTGGGTTTTGAGGTAGCCATAGCTTGGTCTCCTCTAGCTGTGTGACCTTGGGCAAATGTTGAGCTTCCTTAAGTCTGGGTCTCTAGGTCTGTAAAGGCAGGATGATATGGACTCCCTTGGTGGTTGTGATGAGGGTTAAGGATGAAATGGGCAGAGCGTCTGAGGACAGCATCTGGCTCATCTCGGGCTTCTATTGGTAGCTTTTATTATTATTAGACAAAGGGTCTAATAATGAAGGACTTCAGGGTTCCCATCTCCTCTTCCTTCCCCACATGAATATAAGTGCCAAGAGTTACATAACCACAGAGAACTCTCAAAGACCAAATCAGACCACTTCGGGGGTTACAAGTAACCAGTTTACTGCCTTTTGAAAAATGAAGCAAGGAAGAACTTGCAGAAGAAAGACACATGAAAGTAGTGGGATGCCGTTTGATACCTGTTGAGTTAACCTCCTCCTTTCCTCAGTTAAGGATGATACTCAGTGTTCGTGAGAGTTCTCTCCTGAAACCGTTTTCTCATACATACTTAGTATACCCGCTGGGATCGCATTTTGGCCTTATGTATTGAGAGCCATCAAAAGGCCGATGCAGAGACTCTGTAATCACTCTTTGGAATGTGTTCTTGGGAAATAATTCAGAAGAAGAAATGTTATATAGCCATTAAAGATGATTAATATGGTAGGAAAGAGTTAATATGTAAGCCTTCGAGATCGCACCCAAGTTATGATTACTGTCCTGCAGGTGTTACACATACATGTGAGCAGAGACTGGACGGGCACCACGGAAGGGAGAGTGGTTCCTGTGTTAGTGTCATAGAGAATGGCTTCATTTTCCTTTAAGAGACTCTTTTACTGCTGTTAAAAGGTTGTGCCGAACTATACACACACACTCAGAGACCTTGCAAAGACCTCACTATCACCGCGCCTGGGACATTTGGAACATGGGTAAATTCTTATCAAAAATAGACTAGTCACAAATCAGAAGGCACCGGAAACCTGCAGGTTTTTTGTAGAAAAGAAACTGAAACCAAGACTTTCACTCTTGAACCGTTTTTGCTACAAAGTACCCAGACTTCAGTGCCTCCCTCAGATCTTTGCTGTCATCTCTCAACCATCTGGAAATCTCTTTGTTTCCAGGTCCAGTTTCAGAAGCTTCAGCAGTTGCGTCTCACGCAGTACCACGGCGGGTCCTTACCGAACGTGAGCCAGCTTCGGGGCAGCGCCACGGAGTTCCAGGTACCTCCAGAATTCTCCCTCCAGGCCCTGTCGAGTGTGGAAAGATAGGCAGCTGTTGTCCTCAGAAAGATGGGATCTTGAAGGATAAACTGGGCCTAAGTACGGTTCGGTGTTCTGGGAAGCCCGTCATTCTTTCTCCTAGTTTCCACATCCTGACTTAGTATACCTCGAGGGCCGGCTAGGGCGGCACTGTCCAGGAGAAATGTACTGTGAGCCCCATACATAATCAGACTTCTCTAGTAGCCACAGTAAAGACGAAGAAACAGGTGCAGCTAACTTAAGTTATTGTTTAACCCTGTAGATCCGGAAGATAATCAGTTTATCGTATAATCAGTATAACAAACACAAATGTGGTATTTTGCGTTCTTTTTGAAACCTGTTGTAAGCCTGAAATCTGGTGCACATTGTACACTTAGAGCTCGTCGCGGTTGAGAATAGCCAGATTTCACTACCTTCACGTGTCGGTCTCTACCAACTTGGACAGTGCAGATCTAAGGCCCAGATACGTGGCCTCTTGCATTTAGGTTGTACCTTAATCGTTCATGTCATTGAAGAACTTTGTTCAAAATAACATGGAATCGATATTTCAGACAATGGTATAGGATATTGTTGTTAAGATCCGAATCAGACACCCCAGTTTCTGAAAAATGAGGTGCTTGTCATAGTTCTAATTAAACAATTGAAGATTTGGTGTTGAAGTTGGGAACTTCAAGACAAGGTATAAGTTGATTTATTTGGATGCCTGTCCATGTTAAAAGCACTGTCTTCTTTCTTTGCTATAAAAGCTGGGTTCGCTTGTTTGATGATGGTCCCATAAAGCAAAAGTATTATTTAAAATAGAGATTTCCACTTGAGAGAGCTAACAGGGGCTCTTAAATATAATGGTTATTAGAAAAGGCAAAATGTGGACATACTTATACCCTGTTACACTGGATCTTGTCTTTCCTACATTGATGTTGGAATCTCACTGTGCTGCCGGTATCAGAGCCCGTCCTCGGTAGGCCAGATGATCTTCTGCATTGGTCCATTGGATCATTCGGCATCCAGATAAAGTAAGTCTCTGCTTTATGCTGGATTTCATGCTTCTGAAAACAGAACACTGCCAGCGTGTGCTGTGTTTGAGATCCTGACTTTGTGGTACTTGGTAGTCAACTTTGGAGGACTGTAGGTAGAACTTACTATCCTGCCCCTGTCCTGTTGCAGTAGGGGGTCGGGGTGGAATGAACTAAGAGCCCTTGACCTTCCCAGGATTCTTTCTTTGAATACTTTTTTTTTTTAACCTCTTTTTTTTTTTTTTAAGATTTTATTTATTTATTTGACAGACAGAGATCACAAGTAGGCAGAGAGGCAGAGAGGCAGAGAGAGAGGAGGAAGCAGGCTCCATGCTGAGCAGAGAGCCCGATGCAGGGCTCGATCCCAGTACCCTGGGATCATGCCCTGAGCTGAAGGCAGAGGCTTAACCCACTGAGCCCCCCAGGTGCCCCCCCCTTTTTTGCTTTGAAACACAAACTTAAAGAAAAGTTGAAAGTTCAGTACAAATAACTTTTTTCCCCCTTGAGAAAATAAGTTGCTGACGTGATGCTCTTTCACCTCCAAGTGTTTCACTGTGTATTCTCCTACAAGCAACGACGTTGTCCCTTGTAACCCAAACGGAGCCAGCAGAATCAGGAAGTTAACAGTGGGATGTTATTAGCATCTGAGCCACGGGCCCCGTTCGTGTGTGGTTTCACCGTGTGCCCATTGCTGTCTTCTGCAGCAAAAGGATGCAGTTCAGAATCACCTGTGTTTATTGTCCTCAGTCTCCTTCAGTCTAAAACAGTTTTTACGTCTTTTGACATTAAAGAAATTATTTCTGACTTTTATGACCTTAGCCACTTATTTTATTTTCTCGGTGTTCCAAGATTCATTGTTTATGCGC
Source organism: Taxidea taxus jeffersonii (assembly GCA_003697995.1). Lineage (NCBI taxonomy): Eukaryota > Metazoa > Chordata > Mammalia > Carnivora > Mustelidae > Taxidea > Taxidea taxus. Next base: position 11,627 of record ML101684.1, read on the forward strand.
CACACCCAGTGCTCTTTGCAATACATACCCTCCTTAATAGCCACCACCAGGCTCACCCATTCCTCCATCCCAATCCCCTCCAAAACCCTCAGTTTGTTTCGCAGAGTCCACAGTCTCTCATGGTTTGTCTCCGCCTCCGATTTCCCCCAACTCTCTTCTCCTCTCCTCCTAATGTCCTCCATGCTGTTCCTTATGCTCCACAAGTAAGTGAAACTGTGTGATAATTGACTTTCTCTGCCTGACTTATTTCACTCAGCATAATCTCCTCCGGTCCTGTCCATGTTGATGCAAAAGTTGGGTATTCATCCTTTCTGATGGCTGCGTAATATTCCATTGTACATATGGACCACATCTTCTTTATCCATTCGTCTGTTGAAGGGCATCTCAGCTCTTTCCACAGTTTGGCGACCGGGGCCATTGCTGCTCTGAACATTGGGGAATGGATGGCCCTTCTCTTCACTACATCTGCCACTTTTGAAGAGCACCAGTTGGGTATTTTGTAGAACATCCCTCAGTTGGGGTTTGTCTGATGCTTCTTCATGATTTGATTCAGATTCGTGTCTTTGGCAGGAAGAGCACAGAATGATGCTGTTGTGTCCCCTTAAGTGGATGATTTTCTTTTGTCCTGTTACCAGTGGTGCTCACTTTTATCGGTTACTGGTGTGTGTCAGGCCTCTTCATGTTGAAGTCACTCGTCCCCTTTGTAGTTAATAGCTATTCTGTGAGCAGATACTCCATCCTGACCCTCATCAGACTTTCATGCATCCTTTTATTTATTTTTGTATATCTGGTTTTGTGGCTTCTGATTTTATTCAGTGGGTTATAATCTAGAACTAGTATTGTGATTTTGGCGCTCACATTATCTTTGCTTTTTTTTTTAAAAAAGATTTATTTATTTATTTATTTGTCAGAGAGAGAGAGAGAGCGCGAGAGCAAGCACAGGCAGACAGAGAGGCAGGCAGAGGGAGAAGCAGGCTCCCTGCCAAGCAAGGAGCCTGATGTGGGACTCGATCCCAGGACGCTGGGATCATGACCTGAGCCGAAGGCAGCCGCTTAACCAACTGAGCCACCCAGGCGTCCCTTTCCTTTTTTTTTTTTAAGTAAACTTTTTTGAGGTGTAATTTACCAACAATACAACTGACATTTTTTTTAAAGATTTACTTATGTATTTATTGTTGGGGGGCAGAGAGAGAGAAAGAGAGAGTGCACACTGCGTACACATGAGTGGGGGGAGGGGCAGAGGAGTGGAGAATCTCCAGCAGAGACTCCCTGCTGAGCGTGGAGCCTGATGAGGGTCTCGACCCCAGGACCTGAGCCAAAATGAAGAGTCGGATGCACCCCTCAAGTGACCTTTCTTAGGGGTACACTTCTATGTTGTATAATTACTGTCATAGTCAAGATACACAACAGTTCCGTCATCCCCCGTCCTGAAGTTCCTGTATCTTCCTTTGTAATTTTCCTTCACCGCCCCCCCCCCACCTCCAGCCTCTGGATACCACTGATCTGCAGCTTGGCCTATTCCAGTGTGCCCTATAAAGGGAATCGAAAGTGTGTACTCTTTGGCGTTCTTCCTTCGTTAGTAAATCACATTTGAGATGCTGCACGTGTTCGTTTCCTAAAGCTTCCCTAGCAAAGTACCATAAACTAGCAGGCTTACAACTGCAGAAACTCTTCCTCTCGCAGTCCTGGGGCTGGAAGGCTGCAATCCAGGTGTTGGTAGACAGAGCTGTCTGGAGGCTCTAGGGAAGAACCCTTCCTTGCCTCTCCCTAGCTTCTGTTGGATGTTGCCAGTCCTCGGCACCCCGGGCTTGTGGCTCCCTCCCTCTAGCCTCTGCCTCCATTCCGCAGGACCTTCTTCCCTGTGTCTCTGTGTCCAAAGCTCTCCCCCTTGTCCCTGAAAGCCACCAGTCCTCAGGTAGAGGGCCCCCGCTAATCCCATACGACCTCCTCTTAACCTGATTACCTTTGTCAAGATTCTGTTTCTAAATAAGATCCCAGTCACAGGTGCTGGGGGGCCAGGACTTGAGCCTCACTTTTCAGGGGAACGTGATTTGGCTCACTGCATTGCATTTATCTGTGGTTTATTCTTTTTTATTGCTGAGTAGTGCTCTGTAGTGGGGGGTACTGTAATTTCTTTATCCGTTCATCAGCTGATGTGCATTTGGATCGTTTCCACGCTTTGGCAGTCGTGAATAAAGCCCCTCACGTGTGGTTTTTGTGTAAATACTTAGTAGTGAAATGGCTGAATCACGTGTATATCTTTAGCTTTATAAGAACCTGCCGGCTGTTTTACGACGTGTCTGGACTGTTTAACCTCCCCACCAGCAGTATAGAAAGTTCCAGTGATTCTGCACTGCTCTTCATATCCCAGTATTTCAGGGTTGGTTTGTTTTTTTTTTTTTTTTTTTGATTGTGGCAAAAAAAATAACATAATATTTACCATCTTAACCATTTGTAAGCTGATAGTTCAGTGGTGTTAAGTATATTCACAGTGTTGTGCAACTCTTCCATCTTACAAAACTGAAACTCTGTACCCTTTAGACAACAACTCCTGATGCTCTCTTCCCCCTTGGCCCCATGACCACAGCTGTGTGTTCTGCCTCTGAGCTTGACGACTCTAGGCACTTCACGTAAGTGGGCTCATGTACTGCTTGTCTTCTCGTGACTAGCTCATTTCACTTCGCATCATGGCCGCGAGGCTCATCCATATTATGGACCGTGGCAAGATTTCCTTCTTATTTAAGGTGAATAGTATTCCACTGAATGTATAGACCACGTTTTGTTTGTCCTTTCACCCATCACGGATCCCTGGTCGGCTCCACCTGGCTCCTGTGAATGATGCCGCTACAGACACGGGTGTGGAAACATCTAGAGATCCAGCTTATCGCTCTTTGGGTGTGTGCTCAGAAGTGGCATTGCTGGGTCATACGGTAACCCTACTTTAAATATTCGAGTGCCAGCCGTACTGTTTCCCACTGCGTCTGCGATGCACGAGGGCTCCGGTTCGTGCCCATCCTCGCCAGCGCCTGTCATCTTCTCTGTGTCTCTGTTGGTTTCATAGTAGTCGTCCGAATGGGTGCGAGGTGGTGGTGGCTCAGTTTAAAAGATTTCTGTTCCAGTACATGTGTTGTGCTGTCTTATTATGGTTTTCGTTGGCGTTTCCCTAATGACTAATGATGTTGGACATCTTCCTGTGTGATTACTTGCCACCCTCATGTCTTCTCCGGTGAGATGTCTGTTCAGAGCTTTTGCCCAGTGTTTTAAATGAGTTGTTCATTTTCCTGTTATGTTGTGAGAGTTCTTCATATTTTTTGGATGCCTTTCCTTTCCTTTCCTTTTTCTTTTTTCTTAGACAGTGAGCACACATGTATACGCGCGGCGCCATGGTTGTGGGGGAGGGGTGGAGGGAGAAGGAGAGAGAATCTTCTGCAGGCTCCAGTGCGGAGCCTGAGGCAGGGCTCCATCTCATGACCCTGAGATCACGAAATCTGAGCTGAAATCAAGAGTCGGGCGCCCAACAGATTGAGCCACCCAGGTGCCCCAGATGCCATTTCTTTATCAGATATGTATTTTGCAAGATATTTTCTCCCTGTCTGTGGCTTATCTTCTCATTCTCTCAACAAAGTCTTGAAGAGCAGACGTTTTTAACTTCAGTGAGGCCCAGTTGATCAATTTTTTTGTTTTATGATTTGTGCCTTTCACGTCTTATCTGGAAGTTATTTGCGTAACTCAAGGTCACAGAGAAGTTTTTCCTGTGTGTTCTTTGAGAATTTTTATAGTTTTAGGTTGTACTTAGATAATTTGAAGTTAACTTTTTTTTTTACGTCGTGTAAAGTATGGGTTGAGGACCACTTTCTTTGCATATGGAGGTTGAATTATGCCAGCACCATGTATGAGAAACTTTTCTTTCCTATTGAATTGCCTTCTCACCTTCGTTCGGAGTCAACTGACCATGTATGTGTGGATCTGGTTTTGGACGCCATCTTCCGTTCCACTGATCTCTAGGTCTCTCATTTTGCTAACACCACACTTCTTATCTATCTGCCTGAAAAAAGATTTTATTTTTCAGTAATCTGTACACCCAACATGGGGTTTGAACCCACAACCCTGAGATCAAGAGTTGCATGCTCCACCAACTGAGCCAGCCTGGTGTCGCTTATACCACACGTTTTTAGGAAGTTGAGGTGTAATTGACATATAACGATATATTTGTTTCAGGCGGCTGTGGACTATAATGATTCGATATTTTTATCTGTTGCAAAATGATCACCACAATAAGACTAGTTAACTTTTGTCACAGTTACCAAAAATTGTTTTTCTTGTAATAAGTTTTTAAGATCTACTCTCTTAGCAACCTTCAAGTAGGCAATACCGTTTATTAAGTATAGTCACCATGCTGTACATTATATCCTCATGACTTTTTTTTTAAACTAGAAATTTGTGCCCCTTAACCCCCTTTACCCATTTCATCTACCTCCCCTCCTCTTAAGATTCCACATATAGGGGCACCTGGGTGGCTCAGTGGTTAAAGCCTCTGCCTTCAGCTCAGGTCATGGTCCCAGGGTCCTGGGATCGAGCCCCGCATTGGGGTCTCTGCTCAGTGGAGAGCCTGCCTTCTCCTCTCTCTCTCTCTCTGCCTGCCTCTCTGCCTATGTGTGATCTGTCTGTCAAATAAATAAATAAAAATCTTAAAAAAAAAAAAAAAGATTCCACATATAAATGAGATCCTACTAACACCAAACTATCTTGAGTGCTGTCCCTTTATGGGAAGGCTTGGAATCAGGGAGTGAGAGTCCTCCAACTTGGTTCTTTTTGAAGATGTGTGGCTTGTTTTAGTTCCTTTACTTATCCACACAATTGTAGAACCAGCTTGCTGATTTCTATGAAGAAAGCCTGCTGGGATTCTAGGTGGGGTGGTGTGGAATCCATAGATCAAGTCGGGGAGAATTGACATCTTGGTAATAATGAGTCTCCCAATCCATAAACGTGGTACGGATTGGGATTCAAGTGAAGTCGCTTGTAATTTTTTATTTAAACACAGTCCTCTTCCTCTTAGGTTTATGGATCCCTTCGGAGTTTACCAAATATTTTCACATCTTGTTCTTTTACTTGATCTTTACTACAACGTTAGTTTGGTAACCACAGTACTGTTTTAATATTGGTTCAAGATCAATTTTCTATCCTAATGGAGGATCTCAAAGCACATTCTTCTCCTCTCACCCATTGGGCACTTGCACAGAGAGCAGGGACTTATCAGATGAGTAAGCCAAAGCAAGCTTTTCAGGCTGCCTTCTGATAATCCTCAGGAGGGGTGGGTCATCAGTCAGGGGTGGCTAGGGTTACAGCCCTCCTGTCTCTAGGCAGGGCCCAGCATGTGTACATTGAAGGCAGAGAGGAGGAAATGGCATTATCTTCTCTGAAAGCTAGGGCTGTGTCTTCGGGGACACAGGGGAGAGTAGACTGTTCTGCCGCGTGTCCCAGCCTGCCTGAGAGCTCAGGCGCCTGCTGGTTGTGTGGCCGCTATAGAGAGAGGGACAGAGAGCTGCTGTCTGTGGAGGGCTATTTGGGGGTAGTTATGACCCTTCAGATCCTCCACGCAACCTACCTGGTCCTTTTGAATTCGATCACTAAATCTAATCGCACTTTTTATATTTCTGATGACTGCATTTTAACAAAATTGCATCATCTTGTTTATAATTGAGGGATTGTTAAGTTCTAACTGATTTAGGGAACAGTCAGTCTGGTAGCCAAAGGGAGAAAGCCGTGTTGCACAGCAGTAGAGGCGGGGAGGGCCAGGTCCAGGCCAGTGATTTTCTCAAGGCCTGCTGGCAGCGTGAGAGCGGATAATGAGGCCCAGAGTCTGCACAGTAGGTATGGGAGAAAACCAGAAGTTAAAAATTAAGTCTGGTTCCTAGTTAATTCTTACGGCTTTTCCTCCAAATTTTTATAAGATTCTTTAAAAATAAAAAAGAAAAAGAAGAAATATTGGCAAAATATATGTGAGTCAAATTCCAATAAATGGAGAACATTATGGTAACATTAATCCGAGAGTACCGTGGATCATAGCATTTATTGAGCAGGTGCTATGAGCCGGACGCTTCATGATACTCTGCATAGATTATTTAATTTTCACAAAAACCCTCTGGGGCTCTTACTGCCAGGGGCCAGTCTCCTCATTTTTCTAAGACATTTTGCACTTCAAGATTTATTTCTGAGCGCCTGGTGGCCCAGTTGGTTAAGCGACCACCTTCGACTCAGATCAGGATCCCAGAGTGCCAGGATTGAGTCCCGAGTCGGGCTCCCAGCTCCGTGGGGAGTCTGCTTCTCCCTCTGACCGTCTCCCCTCTCATGTGCTCTCTCTCTCTTTCTCTCAAATAAAGAAAATCTTAAAAAAAAAAAAAAAAAGATATATTTCTATGTTGCTTCAGCACATGAAACTCGAATCATGCCAGACAGTTACCAGATCCACAGAAAACGGGTAACATCCCCGTTCACGTTTTGGCTCTTTTCTCTACCCCCAACCCTACCTTTTTTGTTTTCCTCTCTCTCTTTCTTAAGATTTTATCCGTTTTTTGAGAGAGAGAGAGAGGGAAGCAGGCCGAGCAGGGGGAGGGGCAGGAGGATAGGGAGAAGCAGACTCCCTGCTGAGCAGGGAACCTGATCACAGGGCTCAGTCCCAGGACCCTGGGGTCATAACCTGAGCAGAAGGCAGAGGTTTAACTGACAGGGCCACCCAGGCGCCCCTTTGGCTCTTTTCTTTCAGTAGTTTCTGCCAGGACCACGAATATTTTTAAGAAAATCAGCATCATATTTACTACATGTATAATTTCTTATCTTATTTTTTTACATCACAAACATTTTCCCATATGTTTAGATGGTCTTCAAAAGTATAATTTCTGGTGACTTAAGAATATTCTACCATGGATGTCCCATTGTTTAACTGCCCCCTAATCATTGGACATCGGGTTGTTTTTACTATTTATTTATGGTGTGTGTGTATAAATTGTGCACTAGGCCAAAGAAATTATCAGTAAATTAAAAAAATGAGAAATTGAATTCAAAGAAAATTGATAAAATTATAATCAATTATTTAAAAAATCCAACTGATCAAACATTTAAATCCTTTAAAAATTATTAGATATGTTGTCAATGGCAAGTTAGAATACATAAAGTGAAAAAACATCACATTTGTAATAGCTTAACAATATATATGTATTTGTGTAGAAAACATGTGTTTTACTTAAGAAACTTACAAGACCTGTATGAAAAGAATCCTTAAAGCCCGAGAGAATATAAAAAGCTAAAAGATAGCTTTCACCTTGAAAATCTGATGGAAGCTGTGAATCCCACCTGAGAAAAATATAGACACATGTACACCTGGTCTCATTCGTTTTCTTTTTTTTTAAAGATTTTATTTATTTATTTATTAAAACATATTTAAATATGTTTTTACATATTTATCTTTAAAGATGTATTTATTTATTTTTAGAGACAGTACAAGTGGGAGGAACGGTGGTGGGGGAGAAGGAGAGAGATTCTCGGGCAGGTTCCCCGCTGAGCACAGAGCTTTTGTCAGGGCTCAGTTCCACGACGCTGAGATCATGACCTGAGCTGAAATCAAGAGCTGGCTGTTTGACCGACTGAGCCACCCAGGAGCCCCTCATTCACTTTCCTAAAGTTTTTATTAGGAATAATTTCAAACATATTATACTCGTATTTGCATGAATTTTGATCCCATGTGAAGAGTTGTTGCCCTAAGATGGTTTACATTTATTTATCAGTTTTTATTAAATATAAAAAAAATCACTTTCCTTATCTTCCTATGCCTGGTTTTCTGAATCTATAAAAGGCATCCAAAGAAAATTGTGGACAGTGTTTTAGTAACTTAGTACAAGGTTGGCCAGGCAGAAAGGGAGTTATCTGAAATCTTTGCCTTGCTCCCTCGATCCTCAAGTGGCCTTTTAGCAGCTTTTGATACCTCCTCTGTCCTCAAGCAGAAAATCCAGTCCTGTACATATATATATATATATATTTAAAATTACCTATTTTAGGAGCTCCTGGGTAGCTTAGTTGGTTAAGCATCTGCCTTTGGCTCAGGTTGTGATCCCAGGGTCCTGGGATCAAGCCCCACGTCAGGCTCTCTGCTCAGTAGGGAGTCTGCTTCTCCTCCCTCTGCCTGCTACCCTGCCTACTTGTGCTCTCCCTCTGTCAGAAATAATGAAAATCTTCATTACAAAATTATTTATTTTAGTGAGAGAGAGTGTGTGAGGGGCAGCGGGGAGGGGGGAGCAGACAGCAAGGGAGTGAGAATCTCAAGCAGACTCTCCATGAGCTTGAGCACGGACGCTGATGTGGGGCTGGATCCCAGGACATCCTGACCTGAGCTGCAAGCGAGAGTCGGATCCTTAGCCGACTGAGCCAAGCAGGTGCCCCCGCCCCAGTTCTGGATGTATATTTGAAAGCCAGATCTTGAGAGCTGCATCTTTGAATTTCAGAGTAATATTGTAAGTAGCCTGTAGGTATCGGCATGCATAATCTGAAACACCTTCACTTGCTGCAGCCAGGGCTCCCCGCTCAGAGCTCTGCCGGCTCCTGTCCCCCGAACGGTGGGCTGTGAGGGCTTGAGAGCAGGCTGGGGAGCCACGGAGCGCTGTGCCACCACGGCACAAAGAACACTCCTGGCTGCAGCAGCTACCTTCCAAGCAGGCGAGAAGCTCTGCTGCAGTGAGACAGGAGCGGACGACTCTCCCGGAATATCCCCACAGAGCCATGGGGCGGGATGACAAGGTGAACAGCACACCCATGCATCCGGCAGTTCACTTGCCCGAAAGGAAGAGCTGAGGCTCCTTGATGCTGCAGAGCACCCTCCCGCTGAGTCTTCTTAAGCAAATTACAGAGTTCTCTGAACCTTATGGTGATAATGACCGTGAGTCCTTATTGTAAGGACCTAATGAATGCAGAAGAAAAGCAGAAGGGCTTTGGAAGCTGTGGTGGCCGAAGCAGACCACAGTTGCTAACACAAATACTGCTTACAAACACTTTTGAAGTAGGAAGGTTGTATTTACCACTTTCCACTCATTTTTGTCTGTTCTTTTTTGTTTTAGGATTTTACTTATTTATTTATTTGTCAGCGAGAGAGAGAGAGAGAGAGAGAGAGAGAGCGCGCGCGCGCGAGTGCATGCACAAGCAGGCAAAGTGGCAGGCAGAGGCGGAGAGAGAAGCAGGCCTCCCGCCGAGCAAGGAGCCCAATGCGGGACTCGATCCCAGGACCCTGGGACCATGACCTGAGCCAAAGGCAGCAGCTTAACCGACTGAGCCACCCAGGCGTCCCTTTGTTTTGTTTTTTTAAGATTTTATTTATTTGTCTTAGAGAGAGAGTGAGCACACGAGCAGAGGTAGTAGCAGGCAGATGAAATGGGAGAAGCAGACTCTGCTGTGCAGGGAGCCTGATACGGGACTCGATCCTAGGACCCTGGGATCATGGCCTGAGCCAAAGGCAGACGCTTAGCTGACTGAGCTGCCGGGGTGCCCCATCTGCACTCTTTTTATTTTTTTCCCCTGTACCCCCATGACTGCGCTCTCCAGGTATGGTAGTCACTAGCCATATGTGACTATTTACATTTAAATTAATTAAGATGAAATACAATTCAGAATTCAGTTTCTCTGTCACACAGGTCCCATTTCAAGTGCTTAGTAGCCATATATGGCTGGTGGCTATGGTCCTGGGCAGCGCCGCTCCAGCCAGGGAGCGTCCTCGTGCCCATCTCTCGTCCCGTTTCAGCCCCAGCTGGCCCAGGCTTCCCCCTTCCTGTCCTGGCTGGTGCTTGAAGACCATCTTCCCCTCCCTTCTTTCCTTCACCAGCCAGTCCGATTCCTATGTCCTGGCTAAAGTGCTCATTTGGATGATAAGAAGAACATGTTAATTAAATTTCATACAAAACATTTTTGCAGGGCACCTGGGTGGCTCAGTCAGTCAAGCATGTGCCTTCAGTTCAGGTCACGTTGTGGGATCAAATCCCACACCTGTCGGGCTCCCAGCTCAGCGGGGAGTCTGCTTCTCCCCCTCCCTTTGCCCTTACCCCGCTTGTTCTCTCTTGCTCGCTCTCTCAAATAAATAAAATCTTAAAAAATAATTTGCCTCCTCTGTGGCACATGCATTTTAAAAGAGGATGCTGGGGCGCCTGGGTGACTCAGTGGGTTAAAGCCTCTGCCTTCGGCTCTGGTCATGATCGCAGGGTCCTGGGATCGAGTCCCGCATCGGGCTCTCTGCTCAGCGGGGAGCCTGCTTCCTCCTCTGTCTCTGCCTGCCTCTCTGCCTACTTGTGATCTGTCAAATAAATAAATAAATAAAATGTTAAAAAAAAAAAGAGGATGCTTTGCAGAATCAAATCTCTAGTGGGCAGAATGTCTCACAGTGAAAGGTGGTAGTTAATCTGAAAGCCTGTGTGGACAGGCTCATCTTTAAACACACACACACATGCACACATGCGTGCACACACATGTACACACACATGCACAGACACACACGAGTAGGTGTTCATCTAAATCAACAGACCATCCTGGAGAGGGCTTTGCGTTCTGCTCCGTCCTCTAAGAGAACCCACTGCTCTTCTTTTTTACTTCTCATTAACCGACTGATAGATAAATCATAAATCAATTCAGCACCCATTTCTTAAGCACCTGCTGCGGTGGCAGAAATCTGGCCCTTCCGCCTGAGGCGTGGGAGACAGAAGCCATGAAGCCAGCCTCTCCCAGAAGACAATGGCCCAGTTCGTCCTCGTGAAACACCGCCAGCTTCACGTCCTGAGGTTTGGTGGCCCGCATCCAGCCACTGCCCCGCCTCGAAAGCTGGCTGCCCTCCCTCCAGCCGCGCATGGTCCAGGAGACTCGGGGACTGTCCCCAGGTGATGAGCTCCCGAGTCTCCACAGAGGTCTCGAAGCTGCCTCCTGTGCCGTCTCATGTTCTTCAGACGTTCTGTCTCTGCCTCCAGCCCCCACTGCTTCATGTTTCCTGAGAACCCCTCATCGGTTCTTTTGTCCCCTGGAGTTTGGGCTGCACTGGCCCCAGGCCTCTGCTCGGCTGGGTGCTGCCCAGGAGGAGGATGTGGTATAAGGCAGGGTCTCGGGGGTCCCGCTGCCCCAGCCTGCGTCCTGGCCCTGCTGTTTCACTCCGCGAGCCTGGGCCCCTCTTCTACCGCTCGCAGCCTGTCTGTTCCATGTAAAGTAAGAACAGTGACAATTACCTGTAGGGAAGCAGAGGGAATGGGAGATGAGGAGGCACTGAGCAAGCGATGTGGGAACCAGAGCAAGTTAAGGGAGCAAGGATGTAGAGTAACTGATTCCTTCCCAAGCTGCTAACTAAGCCCTGTTTGCGTGTGCTCATTCGTCACAGCTCCTGGCTTCCGTGGCATAGTCATCTGCTCAAAAGTTAGAAGAGAGAGGGAATTTTGTTCCCAAGGTCATAAACCTTCGCCAGCCCTGCTCTTGGGTACAGCATGCTCTCTGCCAACACGAAACAATACCCTTTTATCCAAATACTAGTAGATACAATGAGATTGGGCAGTGACCTCCTGCAGGAGATGTAGAAGACATTCACACGTTATCTTAGCCTGTTTTAGGGAAAGATTTTCACTGATTACTAATAGCTATTTTATGTTATGTATTAGTTTCTTTTTCAGAGAATGATGTTTTTCTGACCTTGTCCCCAAATTATGCTTCGAAGTCTCGTACCTCCTAATCCATGTGCACTTTGGAACTGTGACTTTTTTTTCTTTCTTTTTTCTTTTGTTTCTGTCTCTGTGTTTGACTTGCTCCCTGGTTCAGCTTTGACCTTGACTTCCAGCCACATGTTCGCCACTTCTGCTTGAGGGAATCGTGAGGTGCACAGAAAGGGGCTTATTTAATAGCTTTGGAATGCGCATCTGTCCCAAAATAGGACCTGTGACCAAGAATATGGTAGTCTTTTTTTTTTTTTTTTTTAAAGTAGGCTCCACGCCCAGTATGGAACCCAGCACAGGGCCTGAACTCACGACCCTGAGATTGAGACCTGACCTGAGATCAAGAGTCCAGTGCTCAACCAGCTGAGCCACCCAGGCACCCCAATAGTCGTATTTTTAATCCAGATTTGGGTAGTACTTTCCCCCTCTGTTTTTACCTAAGTCTTGAGTAGAAGACTTAGGAAACGAAAGGGGAAAGTAGACAACTCATGAATCTCTAGCAGTTGGGAATGAAGGTCTTTGAAATCCTACAAGGGGCAAGAAAACATCGGCCCCACACACCGAATTAGGACCATCTGCGTCCATGGGAACGCAAGCATGGGGACTGGAATATTGCCACGTTCATTCTGCCTTTCACGTGCTCCCAATTATTCATGCACTGGAGGGTCAGGGATAGCATGGGTACGCCAAATAGTGCTTTTGGAGCTGACCTATATTCCGTTAATATAAAGTTTCGATGCCAGGAAAGTTGCAAGAGATGGGAACTTCTGCGAAGTCCATCTTTCGGGTGAAACCAATGAAAAGAAGCTCCGTGAGGACTAAAGCACCAACGTAAGTTTGATTTTCAAATTAAAGCTTTAGGGTAATACAGACGCCTTGAGGCTCACTGGCTGGAAGATCAGGCTCTGAATTCAGATCCAGCCTCTGCCGCTTCCAGCTCTGTGACCTCTGGCCAGTCCCTTAAGGCCTCCCCTCGCCTCAGTTTTCAGCTGTGCGGGGGGCATGGTGGTCATGCTAAGATCGGAGTTTTGTTGTGAGGAGTAAATGAGTTAATGTGTCTGACACTCTTTGAGCAGAGCCGGGCCCGGGGGAGCGTGGTGGGGGAGTCTCTCCCTCTCAGGATTGTTGCATACACACCCTCCCCCTGACTATGGTCCCCTCTGTAGCCACTCCTGCACCCTGGGCTTGAGATCTGGCCCCACCACCCAGCAGCTGGGTGTGCTACTCAAGCCTGCCAGCCTCTGAGAAGGGGTGTGAATAAGGTACAACAGATAGCACGAGGGAGCAGCGGGTGCTGGCCCCCACGTCCCTCTCGTGACCGCGGTGGCTCAGCGGGGACGGTGCCCTCCACTGCAAGTTGTGTTGTAAGTTAATTTGTCCTTTTTTAACAGGTAAAATGTATTTTTAAAAAGTCACAAGAGGGGCTCCTGAGTGGTAGAGTCGGTTAAGCGTGGGACTCTTGGTTTGGGCTCAGGTCGCGGTCTCAGGGAGGTAAGATCCATCAGCCGGGCTTGCGCTCAGTGTGGCGTCTGCTTGGGATTCTCTCCCTCTGTCCCCTCCTCCCGTGTACACATATGTGCTTGCTCGCTCTCTCAAATAATTAAATAAATCTTAAAAAAAGCTGGGACAGAGTTATCCCCACCATAACATTACTGCTGTTCAGCCCTATTTGGGGAAGTGCAGAGTACCTATAGAAAGCAGGCCTGCGCCCCCAGGGTTGGGGACAGCCTGGGGACACCGGTGAGCACAGGGGTCCCACATCGGAACACTGAGTGTCCCGTGTGGGGGCAGAGAGCATGTTAGAGACTCACTGGTGGTGGAGTGCGGTACTTTCTGCCACAGAGGGCACAACCCCCACATCCTACACTCCCCCACGTGGCCCACCTGCCTGCCCTCCTCCCTCAGTGCTTGCCAGGCGGCAGCCCCCAAAGCCGAGCCATTCTTTCCTGTCCAGACGTCCGTCCACACAAGAGGAAGGTGTGTTTGATTGCTGAAGTCATTTTTCACTATAGTAAACAGCTTCTTATTCATTAATTAATATTGATTGAGTGCCTCTTATGAATGAGATATTATTGGGTTTACGAGGATTATTGAGAAAACGTCCTTTTAAGAGGCTTACAACTAAGCTTGTTGGACGACAGGTCATAGACACAAGAACTGCAGCTGAAAAACCTTTTCCTTTAGCTTCCATTTTTAGACTTTTGCATTCAGGAAAAGTAATTGCTTATTCCATAATTCTTTGTTGTTCATTATAAAAGTAATACATGCTCACTGTGTACAATTTGGAAGATATGTAAAAATTTAAAAGGAACAGAAAAATTATATTTCATCAACAAAAATTTCCACTTAATGGAAATTTTTAAAAATTTTTCACGAAGCTTATGTATAGGTAATATTCTCCATATTTCTGTACTATTGGGCTTTCTTTTTCATTTTAGCCATTATGTGATCATTATTTCCCTATGTTATTAAAATATTTTACAAGCATAATTTTATTTTACTTTTTTTAAGGTTTTTTTTTTTTTTTTTTTTTTTTTTTTGAGAGAAAGAAGGCAGGAGGGGCAGAGCGAGAGGAAGAGAGATAACCTCAAACAGACTGCACACTGAGCACGGAGCCCAATGTGGGGCTCAATCCCAGGACCCTGAGATTGTGACTCAAGCCGAGATCACGAGTTGGACACTTAACAGACGAGGCACCCCTATAAATATAATTTTAATAGCAAGATGTTTCATATATGATTTATAACCACTCCCCCATATGTTGGAGGTTTTTGTTGATGCCAGTTTTTCTTTACTAAGAGCAATATAATAAACACCTTGGTGTATGAGTCATCTGTATTTCTGATCACAGATTTCCATAGGCAGAATTCTCCAGCCAAAAAGTAGAAATATTTGTGTTCTCTTTTTAAGAGTAGAAATATTCATAAGGTTATTAATACACGTGGCTTCATTGCCTTTCGGCACAGATATCTGACCTACAGAATTCCTTAGTTTCACTCTGGATTTTTATTACCTTAACCATAAGAGATCCAGGGCCTTTGCACATGGAGCATTCCAGGTGTCGACTATTCGAGAATGACTCCAAAGTTCATGACACAAAGTCGTTTGCATATTTACTGAAGCACAGAATTAATCACACAGGCCTTGCGGCTGGTGTGTGTACAGTTCGGTCCCTTGGCCCTGAGTGACTAAGGCTGCCTAGCACCTGTTCCCTGGGGCTTCGTGGTTCTCCGCAGTAGCTCTCATACATGGCTTTGGAAACTGAGTTCTTTCTTTAATATGGAGAACTTCTGTGAAAACTGAAATGGCTGCTATTTATGATGTACAAATATTCAGAGAACATCTGTGTCAGAGAAATGTGACCCAAGAGCAAACCAGGGGTTGATACAGATGTTTACATATTAACAAGAGTGAATATTTACAAAAGTCTGCGTTACTAATTGCTTGGTAGTCTGTGTGAACCTGTCATTTCTGGAAAGTAAGTGCAATTTCATTTATAGTGTCACCTGAAGAAATTCTTCTCTTTATAATAAATTATGAGATGGTTACGCTGTCTCCTTTTAAGAAAATAGGAAAATAAATACTCAGATGAAATCATCAGACAATGAGCTGCTACAGATACTGTCCCCTTACTTGCTTTAATTTTAAAACAAAGTTCTCTGTATTTGGGGGGGGATGTCTTGTCCTCCAGCTAGGGAAGAGAGTGTGGAGAAAATGATTTCATCTATGTCTAGGAGTCTGAGAACAAGCTTAGCAGAAGAGACCTCTCTTGGGCCAATCACACGCTAATCTGCTTAACCTTGCACTTCTGAGCGAAAACAGCCGTCCAGCCGGCCCTCCACGCCGCAGTCTGAGAGCAGCTCCCCCTCACCCCGTTGTCTGAGCTGTTGCTTCTTGAGGTTGCTTTCTCTCCTTTTCGGGGACAGAGAGGTCGCGGTAGCTACGGGATGCCTCCCGGCTGGCTCCCAGAACACTTCTTTCTTTTGTTGTCTGCTGGGAAACTAGCACCCCTCACTCCTATCACCCCAGGACCTGCCTTTTCCTCCTTCCCACTAGGATCTCAGACACGTGCAAAATGGGGCCTCCTCGTGGGGTGTTGGCACGCCTGGACCTCTCACAGAGTGACTGGCCTTGTGGCCTGCCCGTTCTGAAGGCCTAGAATCGGTCTGTAATACACCGACGTCACCAGATGATGTGGCTGTGGGTGGGGATAGTGTGAGGTCTGTCTGGTTCCTGGCTTCTGGGCTAGCCGTCTTTCCCAGGCTCCGGGACCACTCGACCCCTGACTAGCTAGCCTGTCGCCCGTCTCTAGGACCCAGCCCCATCTGAGGCCGAAGGCCTGAGGCCACCTCACACTCTGTAATTTGGCTTCGAGTCACCATGTTGGCCTTGTGCCTCAGCTCTGATAACTGGACTCTTGTCTGGTTCCCGGGTGCCAGAATCCCATGGTAACCTGTTCCTATCCCAGTGCCGTGTTTTTTATCAGCTTCCCTCCCAGGGACTGAAGTCCTGCCCTCAAACACAGTGACCGATGCACCTTCCTGATTTTGCCTCTCTGACGGATTCCAGAGTGCCCCAGATCTCTCATTGTTCTGCGGGGCCTGCAGTCCAGAAGGCTCTGTTCTGGACACTTATCTCAGCACATGGCAACTCCATTCTTCAGTGACTCAGGCCAAAACCTTGGAGTCATTCTTAACGCTGCCCTGGTATGCCCTGTCCCACATCTGAGCCTTCAGCCAATTCTCAGTGCTACATTAAAAATCTATCCCGACTCTGACTACCTCGGTCGGAGCCCCCGTCATCTCTGCCCCAGATTCCTGCAGACAGCCTCCTGAACGCCCTCCTGGCTTCTGTCCTTGTCCCTTCCAGTTATCCTCAACACTGCCATCCAAGTGATCTGTTTAAAATAGGAGCCGGACCATATTACTCGTCTTTTCAGAGCTCTCCGGCGGCTTCTCCTCTCAGAGCACGAAGTGCCCTGCAGCTGGGGAAAGGCCCGATTCCCTCTCTACTCTCTCCGACGACGCATCTGTCTGGGTCCTGCCTCCCTCGCTCTGCTCCAGCCACACTCCCCATTTTCTCTACTCCTTGAGCCATCCCTAGGATCTCTCCGCCAGGAACAGTCTTCGCCAGCCATACTGTACGTTTCTGCTATTTTATCTTGTTTATATCCCGTGTCCTCGTTAGACTGCGTTAGAAAGCAAGCTCGCTGCGGGCAAGGGCACTTGGGTTCACTGCCTTGTTTTCCAAAGCCTGGCATGGCGCCTGGCCAGAGTCTGAGTTCACTGAGTATCTGTGGGGCGCAGGGGGCAGCCCTGCCCTACGCACTATATGCGCGTTTTCTCATCCAGCCCTCCCAGCACGCTTGGGCGATGGTCCTTTTGGGATTCTCATTTTTGCCAGTGAGGAAACCGAGTCTTCGGTTAAGTGACTTGACTAACAGGATCCGAGCTGTGACACAAATATTCGGAGAGGGCAGCACATTGGACAAAACACTGAACAAACACAGACTTTGTTATTAGAGTTATGAGACTGTCAACTGTTGTTTGAGTTAAAACCTCTTCAGGCTTAAGTTCAGTTATGAAATACGGGCAGTGATTCTATCTCTTTGGTAAGACCGTGTGAGATCGTGGCTCTGTGATTTTCATATTTTCGTGTCATTCTTTTTTTTTTTTTTAAGATTTTATTTATTTATTTGACAGAGAGATCACAAGTAGGCAGAGAGGCAGGCAGAGAAGGGGGGGGAGCAGGCTCCCCGCTGAGCAGAGAGCCCGATGTGGGGCTCGATCCCAGGACCCTGGGATCATGACCTGAGCCGAAGGCAGAGGCTTTAACCCACTGAGCCACTCAGGTGCCCCGTGTCATTATTTTCTTGATCATGGGTCAGAGGTTGATATTTTGTTCACATATTTGTTGGCCGTTTGTATTTCTTCTGGCCATTTCCTGTCCATAAGCTTCGCCCACTTCTGTCTTCTCTCTCTCTTTCTTTTCAAGTGGCAGGAGTTCTTTGAGTGTTAGAGGTACAGGTGGTCGCTTGTGTTACAAAGAGTTTCTCCCACACTAGCATCTGTCTTCTGGTGTTTTTGGACTCTTCCTTTATTCGTATGGTTAGAAGTCCAGTGTTCGTGATTGGTCAGGTCAGTGGGAATACAGATCATTCATTCAACAGATATTTACTGGGTACTAGAACTTTGTGGGCTCTTCTCTCAGCTGGGACAGCTCTCCATCCTGGCTTTCGGTCTGCGTCACTGACGGTGGCTCTCCGCTTTGGTTTTAGCAGATTCTTGAAAGAGAATGTGTTTTCTTAGAGTCAAGTAGACCCAAATGTTTCCCAGACTTTGGCCACATAATCAGAAATTTCAAAAGCGTTCTGGAATGTGTGGGCTTGGCTCCCGATGGTCAGGCATACGTTGTCTCCTCTGCGGGCAGTTTGCTCTCCACTCACCCCAGGCTCGCGCAACGACACAGCACCAACAGGGCAGCTGACAGATTCCTCGGACATCTCCTGTGGGGTGAGCCGCACGGGCAGCCCCAGAAACCGGGCGCCCAGCTTAGCTGCTCCAAGCCTGAGAGGCTCCCCACAGCTATGTGACAGAAGTCTTGCGGTGCCCCACAGGGCTGGGTGTCACAGCCGAGGGGAGCGGGCACAGCGCCCACGGCCTGCCTGCCTGCCACGCGGGTCTGGTCTGAGTCCGAATCCTGGAAGCACCTTGACAGTCACCTGTGCTCCGGTTTCAGCGCGAGTCTGTGGGAGAGTCTCAGCCAGGAACCGTCCTGTCAGCCACCTGGGAGCTCAGCCACACGGGTCCCTGGCAAACCTTAGATGCCACACCCAGTCCCTGCTCTGAAAATGCAGCTTCAGGAAGTCCCTTCCCTGCGTCTCTACTACCCACGCCCCCAGCACGTCAGAGTAAACCCAGTTTTCATGCTGTGCTTCGGTGTCGCAACACGGTGATCAGGAGTCCCGCCAGGGACATGGTTCCTGGTCTCACCACTAACCAGCGTCGGGACCTTCGACACAATCCTTAACCTGTCCGTGCCTCCGCCCACTCCTCTGAGATGGGGCTGCTCCATAGGACCTACTCGAAAGTTGGTGTGAGGAGTAAATGAGTTAATCCATGTGTAACCTTAGAACCTCGCCCAGCACATAGTTACTGCTCAGTAAATGCCGTGTAGTGGCCACTCTGCTCTCCTCCCACGGAGCGAAGTACCTGCAGCTGGGCCTCCCAGCCTTCCAATTTGATTCAATAGATGGTTGACACCACTGTTCTCTCTCTCTCTCTCTCTCTCTTTTTTAGGATTTATTTATTTGAGAGAGAGAGAGCCTACAGGGGGAGGGGCAGAGGGAGAGAGAATCCCAAGCAGACTCCCTGCTGAGGGTGGAGCCCGATGTGGGGCTCTACCCAGAACCTGAGACCACCACCCGAGTGGAAACCCAAGACTCGGCTGCCCACTCGACTGCGCACCCCCAGGCACCCCGTCCTCTCTTTCATTGCAGGTACCCCCTTGGGGCTTAGAGCCCAAAGCTTTAGCTATTTATATGAAGCCGCTTCTCCTCCAGACAGGCTGGTTACATCCTACTCGTTCTTTGCTGACTAGATGAAACCACTTTCACTGAAAGTCTTCCTGGGCCTGTCCTGGGGTCAGCCGGGCTGCGTGCAGATGCCCTGATCCCGTGCAGCTTCAGGGAGAGGCGGAGGGAATGCCCAGAGGGCGGACAGCGCTGGCGGACAGCAGAGCCAGCGCCAGGACCCAGCCCAGGGCCCTGGATTCCCTCGCCCTTTGACTCCCATGCAGTTCAAGTCATAGTAACGTGCAGCAGCCCTCCCCCCTTTCTTTCCCAGTCCATCCTTGGACTGCCAAGTCATAAAAGAGAGGGAGAAGCACTGCGTGTAGAGCCACAGCCGTCTCTAACTGAACTTTCAAGTTCTCACATTTTTTTGGCCGTAGAACCCGCCAAAGTTTTGTCCCTGTTCTCTGCAGTTTCACAATAGTTGGGAGTCAGAATCGGTCCCTGGGTTATGAAACAGCCAGTTTTCATACTTTAAACTTTAAAATGAAGCTTTTGCTTGTTTATGATTACTTTGGACATTTTCCAGGAGTCGTGATAACATCTGTGGAAGATTCTACATAGGCCTTGAAGCCAGATGCCAAAGTGGTTTCCCTGTTCAAAGGCAACAGGCTGGGCCTCCAGGAGCTCCCCGGGTATGGAAATGGCGGCCTGGACAACAGCTAGCTAACAGCCGCCTGAGCCCTTCTCCGCCTCTACCCCCAGCCTCTCGGGGCTCGAGTGCAGAAAGCGCTCTGCTCCCCGCCCGTTTTCTCCTGCAGCCTCTCCAGGGGGCCATCACCGCGGTAACCACCGCTTTCACGCTGGTTTGCTGGGGTGCTGGGGCAAACCCCTCCCCAGAGAGGGTAGTTAGTGCCACAGCGGAAGGGAGAAGAGTACAGTCAGAGCCCCGGCCTCATCCTGTCCTCACAGAGCCCCTCCGACGCAAGTATTATTACGCCCTTCGCTGCTGCTTTCACAGTCATGTGCCCAAGGTCACGCAGAAGTTCAGTGACAGAGTCAGGATTCAAACCCAGATTTATCTTTCCCAGGCCTTTGCTCGTATTTTGCACGTTAAACAAATAGAGACACACAAAACCAATTCATTTCCAGTTAGGAAAAGTGTCATCTTCTTCCTTTTTCTCAGCCTGGAGAGCTGCCTCTTTCTGGTCTCCAGGGGCCCTCAGATGCGCAGGTCAGTGTGACCTTTGCTTGGTTCCTTTTAACTTCTACTCTGTTCACTCCCTCAGCTACCTGAGACAGCTTTTTGCTACTTTAATCCTCCTTTCAGCCCTCTCCTGACTATCGAGAAACTCTCTCCTTAGATTAGTCTTCCTCCCCTCGAACTAGGATTTTCACCCTGGAACGTGATCAGGGAAGGCCAGCCCCAGGAGGCTAAAGCCAGGGTAGAAGAAGGGGATCGGTTAGCCAAGGAAGGAGCAGGCCGATGGGATCCAAAACATCAGAGCCAGTGGGGGGCTGTCTGCCAGAGCAGACACAGCCACACAGGTTGCGACTCGTCCTCCACGGAGGCTGCCTGGACACCTGTGGCCTCGAGAGCTCCGGGACCCGATGCTGAATTAGAGATTGTGTTGTCTTCCCGGTATCTCCCATCTGCCATCTTGTCCTTCATGAAATTGCCCAAGAGATGCTTTCAACTAGTCTGTGCCTGTTTAGTCTCTAGTTTTAGGCGTTAATTTAGAATTAATTAAGTTAGGGCTATCATTTAAGAGGTTTGAAGCAGCTTGTAAGTTAAAATGTAATTTAAACCAAAGCAAAGAGAATATTAAAGGGGGAACATGTATGGGAAGCAAAACAAGTCTCACCTGGGCCTCTGCCGTAATGGACGGCTCTAATTTGGAACAGAGATCTTTCCAGGACTCCTTGCCCTGGCAGACGAATTAGGATTCTTAGAACCAGAATAGACCCTATAGCTCTTTTGATGTAGTACTCTCACTTTATAGGTCAAGAAAATTGAAAGCAAGAAAAATTAGGTAATTAGTTTAATGTTACTCAGCTAGTATAGTAAGTGGCTGGTGCTAGAATCAAAATCTGCTCACTTCGTGTGGAGATTTTCAACCACTTCCTACCGCTGGACCAACATATTTGCGTTTTGTTTCTGAACACAGTGGAAAAGGAAATTTACTCACTTCTTCTTTCCTTCCTTTCTTCCTCCCTCCCTTTTTCCTTCCCTCCCTCCAGACAGGGTTACCTCTATTAGTGTAAGTGCTGCTGCTACTTCTTAGACTCCCACTGTTGGTGAAAATGTACTCAATCGGCACGAGGTACCGTGGCTCAGTGCTTTGTCCACATTATGTAATTTTCCTGGTACTCCCAGAGCTAGTCAGTTACTGTCTCTATTTGTGGGGGAAACGGTGGAGGCTAAGAAGGATTAAGCAACTTCCTTAGATCACACAGCCAGACTAGAGGCAGATTTCAAGTCCGGGCTCTTTGATTCTGGAGTCCACGCTTGTAACTCCTAGCTATCCTTCTGGCAGGTTCTTTGGTTGTTTTTGTTGTTGTTCTTTTGTTGAATTACTAAAACAGAACTATTTTCTCTGAATGCAGAAGTGGAAACCTGTTGAGGAAATTCAACCAGCGTGTTTCTTGAAGAAAAAAAGAAATCATTTCCTGATTTCTTCATTTGTTAGCCCCAGGACGTCATTAGGGCTGGTACCAGCTGCTCTCTCGCCCTCACATACGAGACCGAAGTGGGAATAGTTCTGTAGAAACTTCTGAAGCTGCTCAGAGGATCGGGCACTCGACCGTCCTCTTTGGTTCTATCCATTCTGCATCTGGCCTTTAAGCCCGTGGAGCTCCCCGTCCCAGCCGCTCAGGAGAGACGGGCTTCGAAGACCCTGAGACTTGGCTGTGTAGTTACTGCGAACGTTCTTCTCTTCATTCTGATCTGCTTTTACTGTAAACCCTGTCTTGCTCATTGTCAAAACCGTCGTTCTGAAATGGCAGCTCTCAAGCTATGTCTGAGCCTTTGGACTTGTTAGTGTTTGCCAGGGATAGAAGAATCAGGCACTAGGAAATCCACCCAGCAAAGAAACCTTTGGGAGTACGTTTCTTGTCGCTCTAAGCCATGATACACAGATTAGAACAGTAAGGAGATACCAGAAGCAGGAGTGGTTAGCTTATGGCCATAGGGTTTAGACAGCCTGGGTTCCAAGCCTCTTCCACCCTTTGTGAGCTTCGCATTCAGGAGCATAAGATGGGGATGGGAATAGGACCATTGCACAGGGCTGTAGTGATGCTTCCATGGGATGACAGTAGGAAGTGCCTGGTTACGGTACCTGGAACATTGGAACATTGTAGATGCCGGTGAAGGTTTATTATTAGCCAAGTGACAGTTTAACCTTTTTGCTCAGTGTTGGTGATGGGCTGATGAAATGTGCTCTTGTCTGCATTCTAACTGTTGTTGTGAGCGGGTACACATCTTTCTGGAAGCAATTTAGGAAGGGAGAGTGAAGATACTTAGTTTGAAGAGTATAGAGATAGTTTTTTGTTTTTTTTTTTTAAGATTGATTGATTGATTTTAGAGCATGCATGAGTCCGGGGGGGAGGGCAGAGGGAGAGAGAATCCCAATCAGGCTCCATGCCCAGCACAGAGCTGACATGGGGTTTGATCCCATGACCCTGAGATCATGACCTAAGCTGAAATCAAGAGTCAGATGTTCGACCAACTGAGCCACCCAGATGCCCCTAAGGTATTCTTACTCTTTGATGACTTCTACTTATGGTACTTTATCCTGAGAAACTATTCCAGGGTATAAAAAGGAAACTTGAGGCCTGATAATGTTGCGGGATTATTTTTCATTGCAAATCATTGATTTGAGTAAAATATCATGTATCTGCTCAGTACACTGTAAAATTTTGATTGTAAAGGCTCTACAGCTACCTGAGGAGGCATTGAGCAAAAAACTGAAAAGGAGGTACAGATCATATGTCCCGGCAATTACAGGACCGTATGAAGTTTCTACACAGCTGCTAGGACATAGCTGGTTTGTCTCCAGAGCCTTTCTGACAGGTGCCACTCTGAGACTACTATTTCTTTTCGTGAAGCTTAAGAAAAAGAAAAAAAAAAATCTAATAATGAGCAAAGCATAGAACCTAATCCCATGCCTGGACCTCATCCCCCTTGCCAACCTCTAACCTTGGGCTGGGGGTACAGGCTGGGGGTAAGGAGGGATGAGGCAGGGCTCCAAGGATTCAGTTGTATCTTATGTGGCTTTGTCTTCCAGCTTGACCTTCTTGGGGTAGACCCTCAGTAGGGAGATGGGAAAGGATATGCACACATCAGCATGATCTCTCTTTTTTTTTAATTTAAAGATTTTATTTATTTATTTGACAGACAGAGATCACAAGTACGCAGAGAGGCAGGCAGAGAGAGAGGAGGAAGCAGGCTCCCTGCTGAGCAGAGACCCTTGATGCGGGGCTCGATCCCAGGACCCTGAGACCACAACCTGAGCAGAAAGCAGAGGCCTTCACCCACTGAGCCACCCAGGCGCCCCTCGGCATGATCTCTTACTCTCTTTCCTCACTGCTGCTAGGTTGTCCTCGGTGAAATTCTTAACAGTTTCTTCAGTAACACGTACGTTACATTAATGTTCTAATACTTCTTTACAGTGATAATTTGGGGGGGGGGTGTAACAGTAAGTTTTCAGAACAACCCACTAGGCTGTAAACTAATTAGTAAGTACACAGTGAAAGTCCCCAGGGATGAGAGAGAGAGGTAGATTGTGGTAAGAAAGGGTCTGGGACACCTGTGGGCTGCTGTACACATTACTTGATTATAAAAACAGTAATCTTTACTTTGGCTTATGAAAGCCTCATGTTCTGACAGGGTGCAGCAAAATGTTCTCCAACCAAAATGACTGTGTCCCAAGGGTCTTGTCAGAATGTCCAGCTTGGGAATACAGCTATGAGAAAACAGGGCCAGGGAACGTACCTCCTGGCAGAACACTGTGATTGTATTTGGGTGGTAGGATCTTTGTTGTTGTTTTTTTTTTAAGATTTTATTTATTTATTTGACAGAGAGAGAGAGAGAGAGAGATCACAAGTAGGCAGAGAGGCAGGCAGAGGCAGGGGGGAAGCAGGCTCCCCGCCGAGCAGAGAGCCCAATTCAGGGCTCGATCCCAGGACCCTGAGATCATGACCTGAGCTGAAGGAAGAGGCTTCACCCACTGAGCTACCCAGGCGCCCCGGGTGGTAGGATCTTAATTCTACTTTCCCCCTTCTGTACTCCTCAACTGTCTACAATGTGGTTGTATTTCCTTTGTGGTAGAAGTCCAATCTGACAAATAATTACTGAACACCATCTACGTGTCAGACTCTGCGCTTGCTGCTGGAGATGGGACTGTGACCCGTACAGGCGTGGTCACTGCGTGGTTGAACTTCAGTGGGAGAAGCTGACGTTTTCACAAGTCACTGTGAGAAGGACCATGTGAAAGACGCAGGGTAGAGGAGTTCAGAGATTGGGCTGAATGCGTCTGAGTGCTGCCTAACTGAGCCCCGGGGGTGGTGGGGCATGGGGAACATACCAGGGAAGGCTTCCTGGAGGAAGAGACGTCTGAGCCGGGACCTGAGCAAAAGCAGCAGTGTTTGGCAGAGTTGAGAGGCAAGAGAGCTTGTCCTGTCTGAGGAATGGGAAGTTGGGTGAGACCGGAGCATAGTTGAGTGTGAGGTGTGGTGGGGAGGCATGGGCTGGAGGTTGAAGTGGGAACCACATCACGAAGGACCTTACTTTCTCCTTTAGATTTGGTCTTAGGGGTGATGTAAAGCTATTGGAAAATACTTATTTACTTGACCTCTGGCCCACTTATTCTTCCAAATTAATTTTTTTAAGATGTTTAAGTAATCTCCACAGCCAGTGTGTGGCTCGAACCCACAATCCGGAGGCCAAGATTTGCAGCCTCTTCCAACTGAGCCAGCGAAGTGCCCCACCAGAGTAATTTTTATATGAAAGTAAGACACGTTTGTTGCAAAAGCTCAGGTAATACAGAAGCATATAAAATGAAAAGTACTGGTTTCCCTTGCCTTCACATCCTCCCCCAACCCCAATCCCCAGAGGTACCTCCTGTTTCTTTAGCATCCTTCCAGAAGTTTCCTGCGTAAATGCAGGCATGTATCCTATGCACGTACTTGTTCTTCACACCAGTGAAAGCACGCCATGCCAAGTAACTCCCACCTTAAGAAGGGAACCTGAACATCTTGGACATTTTTTCTGATTAGTAAGTAAAGATACACTTTCTTTTCCGTGGCTATATCGTACACCTTCATCTTTCTCTCCCATTACCTACCTAACTACCTTCTCTTTTTTTAAGATTTTATTTATTTATTTGACAGAGATCACAAGTAGGCAGAGAGAGAGAGAGAGGAGGAAGCAGGCTCCCCACTGAGCAGAGAGCCGGATGCGGGGCTCGATCCCAGGACCCTGAGATCATGACCTGAGCCGAAAGCAGAGGCTTAACCCACTGAGCCACCCGGGCACCCTACCTAACAAGTTTCTTATTGAGGGACATTCAGACATTTAGACATTTTCTCTGAAGCAACACTGCAGGGAGCGTTCTTGTTACACCTGTCTTTGAGTATTTCTATCAGGGTGTCTGTAGGATATGTTCCTAGAAGGAGAGCAGCTGGGTAGGATTGTTTGCATATTTGAAATTAAGGTAGATATTGTAAAGTTATTCACTATAGAGGTAACATTTTTGGCTCCCATCAGTATCCTCAGAGTGCCTGTTCTCTACCCCAGACTTATACCCATTTTTACCCTTGTAAGAAACATAAAAATTTATTATCTTTACCTTTTTTTTTTTTTTTTGTCAGAGAGAGAGAGCGAGCACAGGCAGACAGAGTGGTAGGCAGAGGCAGAGGGAGAAGCAGGCTTCCTGCTGAGCAAGGAGCCCGATGTGGGACTCGATCCCAGGACACTGGGATCATGACCTGAGCCGAAGGTAGCCACTCAACCAACTGAGCCACCCAGGCGTGCCCATCTTTACCATTATTCAACGTACGATTCAGGAATGTTACGTATTTTCTCAGTATTGTGCGGCCAACCTCCAGACAGTTTCGTCTTATAAAATAGACACTCCATACCCATCAAACTACAGCTCCCCGTTGACCCCGCACCCCCGCAACCACCGGTCTGTTTTTTGTCTTTGAATTTGACTCCTCTGTAAGTCATGTAGGTGGACTCGAACAGCACTCGTCTTCTTGTGGCTGCTTCATTTCACCTGGCGGGGCATCCTCAAGTCTCATCCCTGTTGAAGCGTGCAACAGGATGTCTGTCCTTTTTAAAGCTGAGTAGTGTTCCATTGTATGTATCTGTCACATTTTGTTTATGTCTTCTAACATCAGTGAACATTTGAGTTGCTTTCATGTCTTGGTTATTATGAATAACGCTCCTGTCAACATGGGCATGCAGATATTTCTTTGAAATCCTGCTTCCAGTTCTTTTGGGCGGATACCCAGAAGCAGGATTGCTGGATCGTGTGAGAATCCTATTGGTTTTTTTTTTTTTTTTTTTTGAGGAGTGACCGTACTGTTTTCCATAGTAGCACCCCACTTCATGTTCATACCAGCAGTGCACACGGGGTTTAATTTCCCCACATCCTCACCAACGCCATTACTGGGGGGGGGTAGTGGCTGTCCCAGTGTGTGTGCAGGGTAGTACCTCGCTGTGATCAGTTTGCAATTCCGTAATGCTCAGTGATGCTCGCTGGCCATTTGTGCATCCTCTTTAGGGAAATGTCTGTTGTCTATTCAAGTTGTACCCATCTTTTCTGTCTTTGCCAGCCTGATGGGTAAAAACTGGTGTCTCATTTTATTTGGCATTTAATTACGAGTGAAATGTATTAATTTATTCAGCAGATAACGTTGAGTGGCCCCTGTGTGTGGGGTAGTGCTCTAAGGACGTAACACAAAACCCAGAGGGAGCCTCTCCTTACGCTTCTCTGGCCATTTGTACTTCTTATTTTGTAGACTATGTTTGTAAGCCTTTTGCCTATTTTTTTTTTTAAATCGTAGTGCTCTTATTTTTTTTTAAGAGTTTTATTTATTTGTGGGAGAGGGAGAGAGAGCGCCTGCACACAGAAGGAAAGGGAGAAGCAGACTCCTCACTGAGCAGGGAGCCTGACGTGGGACTTGATCCCAGGACCTGAGATCCTGACCTGAGCCAAAGGCAGATGCTTAACTGACTGAGCCACCCAGATGCCCCTTTTATATATGAGGGGAAATTGTCTCTTTGTGTATTGGTTTTCCATTGCTGTATAACAAATGACCCACAAATAAAATAAAAATTACCTTTTATTATCTGACAGTTTCTGCAGGTCCCGAGTTTGGCTATGGCTTGTTTGGGTTGTTTACGTGAGGGTCTCCCCAGCCGCCATCCACATACTGACTGGGGCTGTGGCCTCCTTGGAGGCCGAGCTGGGAATATGCTTCTGAGCTCCTTCAGGTGGTTGACAGAATTGCTGTCGCTGTGCTTGCAGGACAAAAGCATCACCTTCTTGCCAGAGGACCCCCCCCCAGTTCCTGTGAGCCGCCCCCCCCAACTTCGTTGCCCTATGGGCTTCTCCAGCATGGCCTCTGACTTCGTGGCAGCTGATTTCTTCCAGCCCAGTGACGAAGAGTCTCTCTAGCACCACTGCTAACAAGACAGAGTCTTACAATACGTAACATAATCATGGGAGCAATAGTCCGTCATGACATCTTGTTGACGAGAAGCAGGTGACAGGTCCGCCCTCACTCCAGGGCAGGGAATTACAGCAGAACGTGAACACCAGGAGGTGGGGCTCATCGGGTGACACCTTAGAGTCTGTCCACCACAGTCTGCCATATGTTTTCCAGATATTCTCTCCATTTAGTCATTTTGGGAGTTTTCTGCTCTAATTTTGATGAGACAAATGTATTGGCCTTTTTTGTGGCTTCTGTGTTATAAGTTGTAGTATGTTTTAGAATGGCCTTCATCACTGTTAAGATTTCTTTTTTTTTTTTTTCTTTAAGATTTTATTTATTTGTTTGACTTGACTTGAGAGATCACAAGCAGGCAGAGAGGCAGGCAGAGAGAGAGGAGGAAGCAGGCTCCCTGCCAAGCAGAGAGCCCGATGCGGGACTCGATCAGAGGATCCTGATATCATGACCTGAGCCGAAGGCAGAGGCTTAACCCACTGAGCCACACAGGCACCCTCACTGTAAGATTTCTTAAACATTCACCAATTTTTTTTTACCTCACATTTTGTTTTGATACTATTATTACTTTGGAATTTATAGTTTTTAAAAAGATTTTATTCTTAAGTCATCTCTACCGCCAACGTGGGGCTCAGACTCACAGTCCCGTGACCAAGAGCCGCACGCTCTACTGACTGAGCCAGCCAGGGCCCCACTCTGGAATTTATTTTGATGTGAGATTAGAGACAGAGATGGTTCTTTCTGGTTTCTTGCTTTGTTCCATTGATATGGCCACCTGTTCTTCTCCACATTCCACATGTGGCTTTCTACTGTGTCTCTGTGATGGGTTTTGATTTTAATATGAACGTATACATTCAAAAAACAAATAGTATAAAAATATATATATTACATATATATGTATACGTTTATCTGTGGTATTTGTTTTTTGGCTCTCTTTAGGACGGATTCTTTTTCCATATATATATATGTTCGTGCAGTTCAGGATTCAAGATGAAAGATTACACGATGATAAATATTCCTTCCCTCTCTAGTCTAGACACTCAATTTACTCCCGAAAGGCAATCAGTATTGTCATGTCTGTTTATTCTCTCAGGGATATTTTATGTAGATATCGGCAGATAGGAACGTGTAATCCACTTTATCCTACCCATTTCCCCGAAGGTAGCTAACCATACAGATTTCTGTACCTTTTTTTTTTTTTTTCACCTAATAGATCTTGGAGATCTTTCCGTACCAGCTCACAAATAACATCCTTATTCTTGTGGTTTTTTTTTTCTGAACACTCAGTAGTATTCTGTTTACAGATCTACCATAATTTATTCAACTAGCTCCCGATTTATAAACATTTAAGTTACTTACATACTTTCAAAAAATATATACACTGTGTTGCAATGAACAACCTTACATACATATAATTTTATACACACACAGATACATCTGCAAGAATTTCTAGAAGTGAACTCTCTGGGGCATTAGAGTTTTGGTAGATAGTGTCAGCTCTCCCTCCAGAAGTTGTACCAATTTACATCCGTATCTGCCATGTGTGAGAGTGCTGTTTGCCCACATCCTCCCCAGCTCAGTGTTTTATCGAACTGTTGGATCTTTGTTAGTCTTATAGATGAAAAATCATGTTTCTGTGTAGTTATAAATTGCATTTCTCTTATGAGTGAGCTATGTTTTTTTGATGTTTATGAATCATTTGTATCATCTCTCCTGTGAGCAATCTGTATCTTTTGACCTTAATTTTTTGGGGGTGGTTCATCGTTTTCCTCTTGGTGTTTTTAGGAGCTCTCTATGTACTAGTAAAAGTAGACATTTATCTATAATATTTGTCTTTTGGCTTTCTTTAAGATGGATTCTTTTTTTCATGCAGAATCTACTTTTTTTCTGCAGCAAAATTTAATGTTTTTAAGTGGATTCTAGGTTTTTTGTCATGCTATATTCTCTTTGTTTCTTGTAATACTTTATGGCTTCATTTTTGGATTTAAACTCTTTGATCCACCAGGAGTTTATGTTAATATAAGGCATGTGGTGTGGATCTGACTTAATTTTTTTTCAGTTCACTTGCCAGTTGGCCCAACACTGTTTATGAGTAATCATCTTTTTGCCACTAATGTAAAACACCCCTCTTATCATATACTAATTCCCACATGTTTTTATTTTATTTTGAGACTTCCTATTCCCTTTATTGATTTATGCATCTATTCATACACCGGAATCTCACGGTTTTAACTGATTTTTGCAGCTTTATGTTATGTCTTAAAGCTCTGGTAGGGTTAATTCGCTCTCAGGCTTTTTTTCAATGATTTTTCCAGGCTATTCTTGCATGTTTATTTTTCCGGGTGAACTTTAAAATCGGCTTGCTCGGATCTTTTTTTAAAATCCTGTCAGTAATGGGTTTTATGTAGCTGAATAATGTGATCAGCTTGGTATTTTAGGAAGATTACTCTGACTGCAGTGTGGAAACCAGGTTGGAGGAAACAAGATGAGAGACAAA
Source organism: Taxidea taxus jeffersonii (assembly GCA_003697995.1). NCBI lineage: Eukaryota > Metazoa > Chordata > Mammalia > Carnivora > Mustelidae > Taxidea > Taxidea taxus. Next base: position 42,084 of record ML101684.1, read on the forward strand.
AAAGACCAATTACAAGGTTGTTACAGTAACCCCAAGGAGAGTGGATAGACAGGGAATGGAGGATAGCAGTGGGTTTGAGAGGTGCTTAGAAGGTCAGAGTGGCCAGACCTGGAGATGCCTGGGATGGGGAGGTTTGGGGGAGGTAGCATTCAAGGATGACCCCAAGCGTCCTGGGTTAGGCAGCTGGGTGGCGCCATTCCCAGAGATTTAAAACAGATGAAATTGGGCTGGTTTTGGAGGAAGGTGGCAAATTCACTTCCAAACATGTTGAATTTGAAATGCCTGTGGGCTCTCCCAGAAGAGTCGCCCGCTGGGCTGTGGAATACCTGGTTCGGAAGCGTTAGAGAGGGCTTGGGGCTGGAGAGAGAGCGTTGTAGGACACCTGTGAGGAGGATGAGCAGGAGGCCCAGGAGTGTGCAGAGAAGACTGGGAAGAAACACCCAGAGATGCGGGAGGAGTCACAGGAAGCCCGACGAACGTAGTTAAAAGAGTGAATTGTCACTAATTTCAGACGCTACTGAGAGGTCGAATAACTTAAGCTCTGAAAAGTACCACTGGCTTTAGTAACAAGGAAGGTCCACAGTTATCTTGGGAAGCGACTTTTCAGCAGAGTAGAAGTGTAGGGGGGGCTGCGTGGCAAGTTGGGGGTAAGGCAGTCCTGGCGGGAACCCTTCGTCTTGAAGCTTGGCTGCAGAGACGAGAGAGCGACATGGACAGATGAGCCAGTGGAGGGGCGGAGGGCTGGGATCCCCTTTGAGGCGGAGGCAACACTGGGATGGCTGTAGGGACTAGAGAAGCTGGCCCGAGTGAAGGGTCTAGAAGAGAGTGATCCCGTTAGGATGTTGGCGTATGTGCTCCGACTGTTTTGACTTTTACCTTTGTGGAGTTTTCTAATATTTTTGTTTGGCTCTTCTTACATTTTTTGAATCCAAAGAACTAAGAACTTAGAAGCTTAATTGGTGATTAAGTTTAAAAGCAAAGGACAGAGAAGTGTACTCGTCTGCCACCATTTGTGTAAACAAAGGACGAGCAGAAGTAATGTATATTCTTATTTTCTGTGCATGCGTAATCCATGTTTGGGAGGGCTCCCGAGAGACTAGTAATCAAGTTACCCTTTGGGCAGTGGGAACCGGATAGAAGGAAAACAAAACAACCGTGGGAGGTTGCCTCTCCGCTGTCATCTGCATATCTTTTTATTTAAGAATGTAAACATATTACTTATTCAAATCATTTGGTCTAAGCTTGGTTATCTCTAAAAGCCACGGTTCTGGCTGGCAGAGCCTGAATTTTTAGTTAGTGATAGCTGTAATCTCTGTGATTCACCTGTTTCTCTGCACCCACGGGCCACTAAGAAGCAAACCCTTGGTTTATGCTGTGAGGTGTGGATCTTTGCCTTTTCTCTCCTCTTCCCCACGGGAGACCAGAACCCTGAGGGAAGTGGATAGTCCCAGATCTGGGGTCAGGGAAGAGGACCGTGGCCTAGCACTGCGTGGCCCTCTTGCGCACCCCATCCCACCATGGGCACCAGGGAGTGGTTCTCCTACCGTCAGTTCTGACACTGTCTGCCTGGAGACAGGATCCCATCCCACAGAGTAAAGGCTCCATCCCACCTGACTGCCCCCCTCCCCCTCACATGCACACGCTTTAGGTCCCCAGCTTACCTGCAACTTCTGTCCAACTTGGCTACAGGTCACAGGTTCTTACGACCTCTCCCTCTTTGGATTCAGTTAATTTGCTAGAGTGGCTCACAGAACTCAGGGAAACAGTACTTACACTGACCCGTTTGTTATAAAAGGATATGATGAAAGATGCAGATAAACATCCCGATGGAAGAGAGGCACAGGGCAAAGTATATGGGAAGGGGCACCGAGCTTATGCATTCTCTACTCTCCCCAAATCTCCGTGTGTTGAACCCCATCTTTTTGGGTTTGTACCGAGGCTTCATTACTAGGTATGAGTGATTAAATCATTGGCCATTGGTGACTGAGTCAACCCCCAGTCCCTCTCCCCTGCAGGAGACGTGGGGGGCACTGAGAGGCCCAGTCCCCTAACCGTGGGGTTGATTCTTCTGACAACCAGCCTCACCCTTAGGTGTGTTCCAGAAGTCGCCTAGTTAATATAACAGAAGACATCATTGTTGCTCTCATCACTTAGGAAATTAGGAGGCTTTTAGGAGCTCTGTGCCAGAAACAGGGATGAAAACCAAGTATTTGTTATAAATTATAGTATCAGTTACAAAGCTGGTTTATGGGGAAAGGAAAGGAGAAAGGGGATCCGTCCTTACCCTGACACAGGCAGAAGCTTCACGCGGGCTCTCCCCTTTCCAGCTGTGGCACATCCCAGTGACAGTCCTGTGACTTTCCTTCTCTCTGTGATGGTTATAAATTATTCCCAGGGAGATGAAAACAGGATCTTAACAAGATATCTGCACTCATGTTAATCGCAGCATTTTTCACAATAGCCAAGATATGGAAACAACCCAAATGCCCATGAACAGGTGGATAGATAAAAAAGATGTGGTCCATATGCACAATGGAATATTATTCAGGCCCGAGAAAGGAGGATATCCTGCCATTTGTGACACCACAGATGGACCTTGAGCTCATTAACGGGAAAGCGAGAAAAGTCAGAGAAAGACAAGTACTGTACCATTATCACTTACATGTGGAATCTAAAAAGATTAAACTTGTAAAAGAGTGAAACACCAGTGACCAGGGGATGGGGGTGAGGGGAGAGGAGTGATGGTGTTTAGGGGTACAAGCTTGTCACAAGTAGTAAATGAGCCGTAGAGATGTAATGGGCAGCATGATGAATATATTGTAATTTTATTGATATGACAAGTAGTGCTATATCAGCAATCATATTACAATATATAAAATGTGTTCTAAAGTAACATGCTGTGTAATTTAAACTTACACAGTGTTAGGTATCAAATTTATTCAATAAAAAGGTAAGTGTAGAAATAGAAAAAATTATTGCCTGGAACTCCAAAAGTTTTCAAAAGATCTCAAAAATTTTCCAAGGAACAAATAAGTAAAATACACTGAAAATGAAAGAAAAAAACCTTTAGCATTACTCAGGAGTGTTTCATTGTGGTTTCAGAGCAAGTATCTGAATTATTGCAGAGGTTAAACATATTTTAATCTCTGGTTTTATAGTCCACGCTGATCACTACCCCACCGTGGAACATCACTACAAAGTTTGAAATCCCACAGACGTAACCAAGTTCACTAGTGCTAGTTTCCCACTTTTTAGGGTACCAGCTACTGAGGAGTAGTTGATGTTAGGGCTGTGTTAGTACCTAATCTGAGTCAGCTGAACTCTCACTCTTCCTACAGCTGAGGAAGCTGGTTGTTTTCTTTTCATTTTTTCTGGGTTGCACTGGTGGGAACCCAACACAGGATCAAATCATTAGCTTTATGACCTTCATTCCTGGCCACTCAGTAGCTCCCCAGGCTCCACGGAGCTGGGCCCTGGGGTCAGAATAGGACACCCGCCCTCCCCCAGCCCCCCGCCTCCTTCCCAGAAGCGAGGCCACCTGAGCCTCCCTAGGCAGGACCAACCTGGCTCATCCCTCCGGGCACAGGCCAGAGCTGGAGAAAGGCCCACCTCCCTTGTAAGGGACAGACCCAGCCAGAATGCTGGGAACCGACACGCGTCAGGTGCTGCCCTAGGCGTGGAGCTCAGTAGCCCATGCAACAGAGGGCGAGCTGCTCATGTCAGTTTTCCCCTCCCCTGTCTGTAGGCAGAGGTAGGCCCTTGCAGATAAGAAGAAAAAAGGCTTCCTTTTGTGAGTTCTGCCCATTTTTCTATTTGGTTGACAAGAGGAATGCCCAGCTCAGTGAACTCAGAGTCTCCAACAAGCAACCAGACTCGCAGTTTTAACTCAGATTCTGCGAAGAACTTGGTCCCACCAGCACAGCCTTCCACCGATGCAGCTTGCTTCCTTCTGGAGAAGAACCGTCTTATGAGGATGAATTTTTAGAAACTCTCATCCGGGCAGAGAGTCCCTCAAGAGATTCCCCCAGGGACGTGTCCCAGGCCCATGTGAGGGAGAACATACCAGATGCACGGCTGGAAGAGGGAGGAGCGGCCGGCCTGGGAAAGTGGTGGTCCAGTTCCCGAGGCTGCTGGGGGGCTGCAGGGCCCCAGGTGCGGATGGTGTGGTGCCCATGGCCGACCTGCGTGGGCTTTCCTCACTCTCGCGACTGCAAGTGCCTCCCTGAGCAAGTACCCACATGAGGAAAAGTACCCTAGGCTCTTTGAAATTGAAAACAGGATGTATTTTTTTTTAACTCAGTATGCTTTATTTAGAATTGCCATGTGCTGTTGTAGCTAACTAAATAGACCAGATTATTTTATTCCCCCCCAAAACATTTTATCATGATACTTTTCTAGCTCCTTTGAGAAATTATACACTGATTTTGTCTTCTAAATATTTTATTTATTTATTTATTTGACAGAGATCACAAGTATACAGAGAGGCAGGCAGAGAGAGGAGGAAGCAGGCTCCCTGCTGAGCAGAGAGCCCGATGCGGGGCTCGATCCCAGAACCCTGGGATCATGACCTGAGCCGAAGGCAGAGGCTTTAACCCACTGAGCTACCCAGGCACCCCTGATTTTGTCTTTTAAAGTCATGTAAAAAAAAAGTATTTTAGTCATAATTTCTGCTGGCTCTGTGATAGAAAACCTCCCCTTTCACGTGTCTTTGGAAGTTACTGGGGTAAAGCTTCAAAAGGCACCCTTCATTTATTACAGTGCCACAATTTTAATTTTTAAAAAGTTAACTTTTGGGGGCACCTGGGTGACTCGGTTAAACGTCCAACTCTTTTTTTAAAAATTTATTTATTTGACAGAGAGATCACAAGTAGGCAGAGAGGCAGGCAGGAAGCAGGCTCCCTGCTGAGCAGAGAGCCTGACGCAGGGCTTGATCCCAGGACCCTGAGATCACGACCCAAGCTGATGGTAGAGGCTTTAACCCACTGAGCCACCAGGAGCCCCTCTTTTTTTTTTTTTTTTTTAAGATTTTACTTATTTGAGAGAGAGAGCATAAGAGAGGAGAAGGTCAGAGGGAGAAGCAGACTCCCCGCAGACCTAGGAGCCCAATGCAGGATTTGATTCCAGGACTCTGGGATCATGACCTGAGCCAGAGGCAGTGGCTTAACCAGCTGGGCCACCCAGGCGTCCTAAATGTCCAACTCATGATTTCGGCTCAGGTCATGATCTCGGGATTTGTGAGATTGAGGCCCCCGCCCCTCACTCTATGCTCAGTGGGGAGTCTGCTGGAGATTCTCCCTCTCCCTTTGCCCACCCCCACATGCTGCTCATGCTCACACCCACTCTCTCTCTCTCTTACACATAAATAAATCTTTTTAAAAATTTAAACTTTTCGTTTGGAAATGTAAGATGTACCCAAAAGTAAGGAATAGAATAATGAACGACCCCCCCATACTCATCACCAGTTTCAATATTTTTTCCAGTTTTATTGAGATACATTTGACATATAAGTTATTTTAGTTCAAGTTGTACAACATAATGATTCGCTGTATGTATATGTTGTGAAATGGTCATCGCAGGAAGTTTAGTTAACATCTGTCACTTCACAGTTCTATTTTTGTTTGTGATGAGGCCTTTTATATCTACTCTTCAGCAACTTTCCGATGTACAGTGTAGTTAATTGCTGCCACCATGGTGTCCATGACCTTCCCAGAGTTTATTTACCTTAACCTGGAAGTTTGTACCTTTGGACCACCTTCACCCTTCCCCCACCTGCCATCCCCCAGTAATTTTCAACATTTTGTCAGTTTTGTTTATTTATCCCCCCTTGCTTTTTTTTTTAATTCCAAATTACAGATTTCTTGTAGACTTGGTGACGTGTCTTACCAAGTCCTATCACAGTGGTGTAGGCAGTGTGATTGGGAGTGCAGCCAGAGGGAGAAGGAGAAGCGTGGCGGGTGTTTCTTACCTCCTGTAGCTACTGCAGGAAGAAAGCCGGTGCCGGGATGCAGCTGGGCTCAGGCACTGAGCCCCTTTCCTGCCTGATCTGAACAACCCACCTGACCCTTGTGGCCTCCGAGGACACCTGTGGCCTCAGTCTGCCAGCCAGTTGCTGGCCTGTATAGCCTGCCTCCGGGCCGGCCTCCTTTGCCCTCTTACTGCTCCAGCTGTGGCTCACAAAACCCAATTCTTTACTTCCACGCTCCTTCCCATCACCGTCGTCATTGTAAGAGGCAAATCAGCTTCTTCTGGAGGAAATAACTGGGCAGATCCAGTTTACCCAGAACTAATCTCTCGGGTCACGATCACAGCAGCAGAGTTCAAGGTCAGAAGGCCTCCCTCTCCGCCAAATACACCACACCAGGCAGGAGGACCTGGTGGGAATGGGCAGCTTCAGACTTCTCCCTTCGTGGGGCATTTCCTGGAAAGATAGTACGAGGCCCGTAGAGGCTGGGGGTCTACACCAGGCTTGCCATGCCCACACTCATCCCAGAGGGGCTGAAAGAGAAAGTCATCATCTTATTATGGAAAATTTTAGCCATCCACAAAAGAAGAAAGAAGAGAATAACAAACTCCCATATGGCTGTCACCAGTTTCAATAATTACCAACATTTGGTCCCTTAAACTTTCTCATCATGCACCCTAGCAGTAAAATAGAGTTTTGTATCCCCACTCAGCATATCTCTGTTTATAAACTATATATATACATATACACTCTGCTGTTACATCGTGTGCACAAGAAGTAGAAAACTGAGTGAAGGGGCGCCTCAGTGGCTCAGCCTGTTAAGCACCTGCCTTTGGTTCAGGTCATGATCCCGGGGTCCTGGGATTGAGCCCTGTGTCCAGCTCCCTGCTGAGTGGGGCGCCTGCTTGTGCCTCTGCCTGTGCCCCTCCCACTGCTTGTGCTCGCACGCTCTCTGTCTGATAAATAAATAGAATCTTAGAAAAGAGAAAAAACTGAGTGGAAACAGAGCTTCTAGTGTCTTCTCTACACCCCATACACTCTTGTACGCCCCCCTGAGAGACACACACTCTGCTTTGGAGCCTGGTTATTTGGAAACGTAATAACAGGGCAAACATGTATGAGAACGTGCTGTGCTGAGAGGGAAGGTGCTGGGCGCAGGGCAACAGGTCTCATGGCTTCTAGCCCACTGCACCGTGGGTGCCATCCCCACCTCTCCAGATAAGAAATGGTGCAGCCCGGCCCAGGATGCTGACCTGTCTGCCTCTTCTTGAACGGGAGCCCCCAGTGTGAACTCTGGGCCCCGCACTCTGGGCGTGTTTTATGCTTTGCTTTCATTTGTTCTTTCTTCCTCTCTCTAAGATTTTATTTATTTGTTTGATAGAGAGTGTGAACACGAGCAGGGGGAGTGGCTGGCAGAGGGAGAGGGAGAAACAGACACCCTGCTCAGCAGGGAGCCGGATGTGGGGCTCGATCCCAGGACCCCGGGATCATGACCTGAGCCGAAAGCAGAGGCTTCACTGACTGAGCCACCCAGGTGCCCCGCTTTGCTGTTATTTCTTATTTTGACAGATTATATCTCCTGGCCCTCTGAGGTCATTTTTATTGCTATCTCTGTGTGTGTGTGTGTGTGTGTGCCTTGCTGCTGTAAAAAACAAATTTTATCTCTTTCATTTTTTAGAGTAATCTTTTATCTTAGTTTATCTCATTAACTTTACTTCCCTTTTAGTTTTTGTTTACAATAAGGAGGAGGAAGGGGGAACATAAGGGCCCCAGATGTGGTAACAGGACAAGTCTCCAGCGGAAAGTGGGGTGCCAGCAGCCCCTTCCCTCACCACCCCCCCACCCCGGCCTGCTCTGTTCTTCATAACTTCTTTGCCCCTTCACGGTGGGGCTCGTTTGGTCCTTTGGAGATCGCATCCCAAATACATTTGGTCAAAAAAGGCATAGTCTCCAGGTTAAAAAATCCATAAACGAAAACCAAAACGTCCCTGTGGTGATTCAGGGGCTCTGAGGGCCAAATTCCCCTGCCAGGCTGGAGTAAGCCTGGCCCGCAGACGGTGTCCACTGGCACGCTGCTGAGAGAGAAGCCTCCCCTGGTTCCCAGGAGTTAGGAGCTTTACAGTCTGGCGGAGCCAAGACCTCACCCTCCAGCAGGTGCGTGAGCGCCAGCTCCGCCCGGTCCTGACCCACAGACGGCAAAGGAAGAGCCTGCGGCCCGCAGGGAGGGAGAAGGAGCAGGCCAAGGGCTGGTCTGACCCTGGGGAGTTGTAAAGGAGTTGTTTTTCTTTTGATGGTGGTATAACAGTCTCTAATCCGGCTATGAAATCCTTTTCCTTCTGCACAGTTTATAAGATAGAATTAAAATGGCCTGTGTAGCCCCAAGGCAGTGAGTTAATAGCTCTTTTCTGTTGTGGGCAGGTCCTCATGACTCCCTCTCCGCATCATGAGAACCAAAGGAGATACAGGCTGTGGCCGGCATGATCCCCAGCTGGGCTCCCAAGAGGGGCACAGTTGTCCCTTTGTTAGACTTGCCCTTTGACAAAGAGGGGCCAGTAGCAGCTTCCATTAATTAGAGTCGGCATTAAAGCTCAAGGAACCTGCCTTACTTCCCACACATGTTACGTCTTCACTCTTCCCCGCGAGCCGTCCATTCAGTCCCCGTGGCCCGCCTTTTATAACCTCCCAAGAGCTGAAGCAGGGAACTAGAGCAGAACGCCATCATGGGCAGGCCGCAGGTCCTGCGGAGGCGCAAGAGTGAGTGTAAGTGTGGCCTCGAGGCCACGTGTGAGCTCGCCCTCTCCAGGTTAAACTTCCAGCCCGTCAGCTGTCCCACCCCGCCGTCCCACCCCGCTGTCCTCCCGCTAGGGAGGGGGGGGACACAGATGCGGGCTCTAGCACACAGAGCAATTTTGAATGATGGAGGAAGCATCTTAATTCCCTGGGAGGAAGCATGGGGTGGTCAGCAAATGGCCTTGGGACTTGTCAGCTAACCTTTAATAAAATACAAGTTTCGACACCTGCCGCAGATGGCCCTGGGGTCCACCAGCAAGGGGTAGGTGTGCCGTTTATGCCACAGGACAGTCCAAGATCCCAGCGGGGCTGGTGTCCTTCCCTCAAACCGCTCTGTAGTAGATTTACAAGAACGTAATTTCTTCTGGAAAATTTCTCACTTTTATTTTCTCTCTGTTGTGTGCCAGCAAAAATCACTCAACAATCTCAAAAATACCTGATTTTATGTAGGCTCCTTAGAGAAGGAGGCAAAAGGGTGAGGTGAGGCCAACACTGCATGAGGCTCAGGGTCCACAGTTCAAGTTTCCTGGTGCCACTGGCTGTCATCCTGAGAAAAGTCCCTCCTGGATCCCAGTTTCTCATCTGGAGGAAAGCATGGAGCTTGGGAGGCCGGTGTGGGCAGTAGACCCTTTGTTGTCACTTGTGAAGCTCACCCTAATGATCCAGCAGCCCCCATCCCTCCTCCTGCTCCTCCCCACAAAAACAGGGTGGCCGTTTATTAGGTTCAGGTAAAATGTGATAGGGACCTGAGGGGCTCCCATCTGAGTGCTCCTGTTGGGGGTCTTTTTTCCCCCTTTTTAAAAAAAGATTTTATTTTTTGAGAGAGAGAGAGAGAGAGCACAAGCAAGGGGAGCAGCAGGAAGAGGGAGAAGCAGACTCCCCACTGAGCAGGGGGCCTAATGCTGGGCTTAATACCGAGACTCCGGGGCCATGACCTGAGCCAAAGTGACTGAGCCACCCAGGTACCCCAGTTATCCCTCTTTTAATAACATTGTATAGAAATGCCATCATAAGCTAGACCTGATCTTTGTGGCAAGAAAAAAGTGCGACTTGGTCTTTCATGGGTAAAGAAAATACTGTAGCCAGGCGCCTGGGAGGCTTAGTCATTTAAGCGTCTGCCTTCAGCTCAGGTCTTGATCCCTGAGTCCTGGGATCAGGCCCCACTTTGGGCTCCCTGCTGAGCAGGGAGTCTGCTTCTCCTTCTGCCCCTTATCCCGCTCATGCTCTCTCTCAAATAAATAAAATCTTAAAAAAAAAGTCATGCTATAGCATAAACAGAACATGTGTATGTAGAGTATACTGTAAGATGCTTTTATTATTATTTTTTTAAGATTTTATTTATTTATTTGACAGAGAGAGAGAGATCACAAGTAGGCAGAGCAGCTGGCAGAGAGAGAGAGGGGGAAGCAGGCTCCCTGCTGAGCAGAGAGCCCGAGGCGGGGCTCGATCCCAGGACCCTGAGATCATGACCTGGGCCGAAGGCAGAGGCTTAACCCACTGAGCCACCCAGGCACCCCTATAGAATACTTTTAATAATGATCATCCCCTGGAGGTGACAATAAACAGCTCTCCCACTCTCAAACTTGAGCTCATTTCATATCAAGGGCTTAGTAGGAATCTGCTTATGGCTTAGTAATCATGTGGAAGGATCTGAGGTTTCTAATAAACCACAACCTGATACACCAACAATGTGGTACATCTGCTGAAAGTTAACGCGAACACAGGTCACATCGATAGATCAGCAGTGCTAATCCGAGGAAGTACTTTCACTCTAGGAAAGGTAAGGAAAGTCAGCCACAGCTTTTCAAACATTCATGCCGGGCCGATGCTCTCCGAGGGGATGTGAGGAGGGCAGCAGACAGGCACCCACACACGCCAAGATGCTTAAATGAGATCTGGATCTCCTGGGGGGCTGCTCGGAGCCCTTGGTACTCTCTGCCATCGGCTCTGGACTTCTCCCTGGAAATCCACAACTCTGCTCGTCTGGAAGGTTCCTACGTCCTGTTTCATCTCAGAAAGCATTCTCCATCAGTACTGGCCCCTTCGCGCCTCCGCCTCCCCCAGCAGCCGTCCTGATCCCTGCGCACCTGAAGCAGTTGCCATCCACACCGAGACACCTTCAGAAACAGTCGGGAGCCCGAGAGCAGGGCTGTGTGCCCTTGGACAGCCAGTTCTCAGCCGCGCCTTGAACCGATCGAGACCTGCCTCCTTCCCCCCAAAGCCACCCACAGAAACTGGTTAAGAACTGGCTGTGGCCATCTACTTGCCAACTCAGGAGTCACTCTGACCCCTGCCCCCCACCCCGAGCCCCGCTCATTGCCCCTCACTGTTGAGGTCCACGGCCTGCGCGCCATCCTCAGTCTACCTTCTCTCAGATTTGGGCACTTTCCCCTGCCTCAGGTGACCACGCTGTCCTTTCTTCCCACACTGAGCCCCTGGCACTTCGATCACAACGTGAAGCTGAGTTTGACATCCCGCCCCTTCGCCAGTGAGGGTCCCGGTGAGCCTCCCGGTGCCACGCCCTGTCGTCAAGCTGCCGACCGGGCCCCTCCGAGGTGCACTGTTCCCATCTGCTCCCTCGCCCCCCGGGGGGCATGTGAAGACTTGTGCTCGCACGGGCCCCACAGAGATTGTTGGACCTCCCGTCTGCGCCTGTATTTCAGAGTAAAAACCAGTGCACCATCCCAAGACAAACAAAAAGGAAAGGAAATCCAGCTCAATTCTGGTTTTTCCCACAATGGCACTTGGAACGTCATTGGGCGTCCTCCCAAATCGGTCCTTCCTCCTCTGTGTCGCTCTTGGCCCTGCTGCTGCCCTAAGCATGTGCGTGGTCTCCCCGCCGGCGGTCCAGCCATGGCGCCCGACCTCAAGGGAGAGGAGCTTTTTTAGTTGGGGGCACAGAAGCCTTCTCTTCTTCGTTGGGTGTCTGGCTCCCGTGTTCTGAAACAGGATGGCATTGGGCAGAGTTTGAGCCTGAGGCCATCCTCAAAACATGTAGGAACCAATCTGCAGGCCCTTTGGACTTGGCACCCCTCTTGGTGCTCTTCAACAAAAACAGGACTCTCCGTATTAGTCAGCTCCACTGTGGACCAACCATTCCTGAAACTCTGGGACTTTGAACAAACTTTTCCTTTCTTTCTTTTTATTTTTTCTTTATTTCCTTCTTTCTTTCTCTCTTTCTTTCTTTCCTTCCTTTTTTTTTTTACTCTTATTTGCTGCCTGTGACCGCACCTGCTATGGCTTTCCTCCATGCCACTTCTCTCTCTACAGAGCCGAGGCTGAGTGAGTATCCCTAGCTGGGTCATGGAATTCTCACAGCAAGAAGAAAAAAGTATGAGAGTTTCTGTTTGGACAAATGTGTATCACGTCTGCTCATGAGCCCTTGGCCAAAGCCAGTCACAGGGTCCTGCCTCATTCTCTTCATCCCCAGGTGGCAGCTCTCTGAGGTGACCCGGCCTGGATGCCTGTTGAAGATCTGGGTCCCTCAGGGATCCTTGGGGAGGCTCAGAATTCTGGGGGAGCCCCTAACCGTGGTGCTGCTCTTGCCACCCCAAAAGGGACTCTGAGGGTGGCCTCACCTTTGACAAGGTGCTTCCCCGTGTCCACCCTCCTGGACATGTGTATGCCCAGTGGTCTTAGTCAGCTTGGGCTGCCCTTACAATACCACAGGCTGGGTGGTCTAAACGACAGACATTCATTTTCTCACCGTTCTGGATGCTGGACGTCAAAGGTCAAGGTGGCAGCAGGGGTGGTTTCTGGTGAGGCCTTTCTTCCTGTCCTCACACGGCCTTTCCTTTGTGTGTACGTGTGCCCGTTGCCTCTTCCTCTGCTCATACAGACCCCAGAGCTGTACAATGAGAGCCTCATTACCTCATTTCACCTTCATTGCCTTCTTGAAGGTTCTGGGTCCACAGACAGTCACACTGCGGGTGTGCACTGGGGTGGGGGAGGGGATGCGTCAGCTGGCAACGCCCAGCATCCCTGGGATGAGGCAGCTTTCAAGTGCATGATCTCATTTCGTTTTCTCCACAAGCCCGTGGGAAGTTATGGGCAGCATCGTTTCCACTTTACAGATAAGGTGAAGTGACTTGCCAGTAAGGAAGGGGTCCTGGGCTGGAATGGTTTGACTGCACGTGGTCTTTGAACTGCCACATGGAGGGTCTCAGGGCCATTGGAAGTAGAGCGCTGTGCACCTGCCGAATCAGGAACTGTAAGGGTTACCGAGTACACGGAAAATTGTTAACAAAATACCGTTGCGGACAGACTCAGACCCCAGAAATAGATGTGCTATGTGGGTCTGAGCCTTGTAGAAGCTGAATAAAACTTGAGAAGGAACAGAAAGCACGACGTACTTGGCCTTCAGCGTGTCAGGGCTCCATTTTTTGAGTTAAAGTTGATCTAAGAAATACATTTTTTAAAGATTTTATTTCTTTTGTTTAAGAGAGAAAGAAAGCAAGCGCCAGCACGGGGAGAGGGGGAGGAAGCGTCCCAAGCCGGCTGCCCACTGAGTACAGAAAGCAGGAGTTGAAGGCCTAACCCATGGGGCCACCCAGGCGCCCCAGAAATACATTTTTAAATAACAGCATCTTAGCTCTCAGCAAGCATCACACCATAGTGTTTCACAGGCTTCCTTGCCCTAAGTCCACTTTGGTCCCCGCTTTCCCTGACCAAACACCAGCTTGAGCTCGTTTCATGAACAAGGCCGGTCCCTGTGAGTCAAAAAGGCTAAATAGCCCAATATCGTTGGGAGGGAGATCGGCTGCCACGGGGACAGAGAGTTGCAGTAGTGCCTCGGTGAGGAAGAGAAGAAAATTAAAATGGTGGCAGAGGCCACTCCCCCGCCCCCAGCCAAGTCCAAGAAGCAGTGACAGGTCATCGCCCATGGGGACAAATGCAAAAGAGGCTCAAGTGTAAATAGCGCTTACGGGAGTCGTAGGAAGTCTCCAAGATGTTCTAAGAACTTCCTGCTTTTTCGGAACCGCTTCTGGAGACTCTCAGCCAACCTCTGTAGGCTGGCCTCTGAGAGCCCAGTGCGGTAGTGTTTGCGCTCTGAGACCCCTCAGTGGAGATGCTGTGTCTTCAGGTACATGTACATCACCGTCGTGAGCATTGGTTGCATTACCAGAGAATCCTCCCTTTCATCTTGGAACAGTCATCTGTCCCTTATGTCTGCTGTGTCAACAGGCTCTGAAGGAGTGTGGGCATGCTTCCTCTTGATTAACAAAAGGATTTCAGCCTGTCACTCCCTGGAGGGGTGTGCGGATTGCCCGAGACCAGCGCCCCGCTTACCCATCACGGCGGCTGTTTCACTCCCAGGCCCTTGAGAGTTGTTGCTCACCAAGATCTCTTTATTTTAAGAGTTAACAGATTTGGGTTGTAAAAATAGAGTAGAACCGTTAGGCTCCATTAGCCCAGACATTTTATTAGCCCGCTGAAGAGAAAGAGGAATCTTCCCCAAATCCAGCGTGAGAAAATCCGTATGTTTAACAAAAAAAAATTAATGACCCATTCTTAGCTAAAAGCTCCCTTATAAAAACATATTCCATTGTATGATTCCTTTCAGGGTAAGCTCACTATTTACATATAATTCCATTTACATAAAAGAAAATCTGTTTTCGGCTGTTTCACAAACATGGCCCTTGCAGAATAGTGTGTACGCATTACACGCATGTCACACGCGCGATATAATGGGCACGCCTGGCATTTGGTCTTTGACAACCAAAAAATTGCCTTTTATGATGCCAGGCTCAAAAATGTTACAAATGTACCCCACGCCTCCCTTAACAAAGGACTTTGGATTTATTGAGCATGGAATAAATTTACCCTGAATCTGCTATGTTTCACTTGTGCCATGTTGGGGAATAAGTTGCTTATTTTCAACTTGTATTGAGGTAGTATTCTCTCTTTGCTTAACTCAGGGACTGCAGACTCAGATGTCTGACATAGTACGTCAATCCAGTGGTCTGGTATAAGCATTAAAAGCATGAGAATGGGGGCACCTGGGTGGCTCAGTGGGTTAAGGCCTCTGCCTTCGGCTCAGGTCATGGTCCCGGGGTCCTGGGATGGAGCCCCACATCAGGATCTCTGCTCAGAAGACAGCCTGCTTCCCTTCCTCTCTCTCTGCCTGCCTCTCTGCCTACTTGTGATCTCTGTCTGTCAAATAAATAAATAAATTTTTTTTTTTTAAAAAGGCGTGAGAATGGGGGTCCCACCTACAGAGAACAGCCGCTCTCGATTTCTGGCCCTTCTGCTACGTGAGAATGTGGGATTGGTGTGGGTAAAGCGTTCGGGTTTTTCACTGGAAGCGTCAAACCTGAATTTTTAAACATTGTTGATTCAGTCAAAAATTTAAATAGACTCTGTGCAGGACAAATAGTCCACGGTCTGTAAGTATCCCATTCTAGTTCTTGTATCCAGCTTTTCTCCGGCTTAGGTTAGTGCGTTTCAAGGGTACTTCTGGGCCGTCTGGGGTGTGATGTGTGAACCCGTGGTCCCGCCTCGGAACTGTGACAGCTTTTAATGTTATCATTCTTTCAGCTTTCACTTTAACACACTGAAGACTGTTCTAAATTGTGCTGTAACCTTATGGAAACAGCCTCAAGGGCTACACGATTTGATTCGCCTTGACTCGAGGCCTGGTGGTAAACACTTGTAGAAACCTGAGATCAGTCTTTTCATCTGCTCTTGTTACCTGTTGCTGTTCTTGAGGGCGAGTGGCAATTTCACAGTCACGGGCCGACTCCTGTCCCTTCTCTCTGCAGCCCTCCCTTCACCAGGCTGATAGCGTGCGGGGGACCCGCCACCACGGGCTGGTGGAGAGGCCAGCCAGGACCCGCTTCCACCCTCTCCACCGAAGGTCCGGGGACAAGCCAGGACGACAAATATCCTTTCTCATTGTCTGGGGAGGGGAGTATGAGTTTTGAAATGTTTGAAAGGTTTTCGGGATTTATCTTCCCCACGGTTCCCCTTTGGCCTCAGAGCCTTCATTTTATCTGATAAATGGAGACGATAAAAATAAATGAGTTGGAAACTAGAAACATCTCCACAGCTAAAAGTTGGAAAGATCATCGCGGGTATTTACTTGATGAAAACACAGATAGAGTTGAGTTGAGTGAAGGAAAGGAACATAAACAACCTGTAATTCAGCCCTGTTGCAAGGCCTACTCGGTTCTTCCTTCAGAAAGCAGCCAGGTCAGAGCTACACCTGACTTTGAACCAAGTTAGAGAGTTAGTCTAGCTAAAACAGACAGGTATGTGACTGATTTTTTATTTCTGTTGACCTGGTGACCTGCCATTAGAACTTACAGAAGAAATTTCCTAGGATCTTCTATTTATGGAGTTTCAAACTCAGCACTTGACACCCAAGATTAAAAAGCTGGTAGTTAGGAAAATTCTTATGCACTGCATACCCCAGATCCTATGCTGTTAAGTAGGAATAAGGAGAAGGAGGTTGTGAATTCCCCTGACAATTTTGTTGATCAGGGCTCGGGCCCCAGGGGTGGGGGACAGTCACTGCCAGGCCACCAGCTCTGTGCTCAGGCTTTGGGGACACAGAACTGAGCCGGGTTTTGTGGGAGAGGATGGAGAAGCAGTGTGCCAGCAGAGCCGGAGGTCTCCCTGCACGGGTGGAGGAAGGCACAGGAAGGCGGGGTGAGTGTTACTGCAGAGCCGAATTCCTGGCAGTGATGGCAGAGCTGGTTTCTCGAGAAACCAGGAAGTGGGGGGAGGGCACGCGTGTTTGCTGAGCACCTACCCAGGCCAGGCACTGTGCTAGGCAATTGATGTGTCACGTAGTCCTCAAAATTACTGAATTTTTGTTTCTTTTTAACCCCCGTTTTCCAGGGAGGAAACTGAGTGTCCAAAGTCACTTGTCTGAGATGCCACTGTTGAGGTTGAAAGGATACCAGTTCAGCCCTGGGCAAGCTGAGCCCGGGCCTGGGCCTCTCCCCTCCCGGCACCACTCGCTGGGTCAGCCCCAGGGACACACACACACACACACTCACACACCCGTAAGAGAGGCCCCGGGGGAGGAGGTGTAGGACCCACAGAGGGAACCATTTCTCCCCTCTTTTGCCCCCAGGGACACAGCACATTTGGTCCACGAGAGACCCTGGCTTGTAGTCCTTGTGTATTTTGTGGCCACTGTCAGGGAGGATGGAGATGACGACTGAGCCTGCAGGTTCTCTTCTGGAATGTGTCCTCACTTCCACAGAACGCTCGAGGGAGAGGTGAAGCCCGCCAGTTCTCCCTCTAGTGCGCGTGTGCGGGTGGCGTAAGCGCATCGGACCGTGGTCTGGGTGGCTGGGAGTTTTCAAGCAAAAGGCTTTGAGTGTTTCTTTGCTTGATTTAAATATGTCTTTCTCCAATTTCTCAATTCTCTCTCTCTCCTGTCAGTGTTCTGTCTGAATATTGTAGTGCGTATGTGCCATGTTTATAAATACATATTTGTAGCTATCAGATCCATTTTGCAGCAACTGTGGTCTAAGGATGTACATACGCTCACCGCTTTTTTAGCCAAAGGAATAACTTAGAAGCGGAGGGGATCAAAGGAAAGTGACAGATGGAAAACATTTTAAGTATTCACCAGTGTCCGGCCCCTGCCCTCATGGTGCTCACGGTGCTCCCAGCATAGCGTGGTGAGTTGTGGCTGAGACCGTGAGGGCTGCGTGAGCTCATAGGAGGGGCAGCCTGGACCCAGAGAAGGCAGCCTGGAGGCAGATCCGAGGCTAGAAGGAGAAGCCACAAGTGAGGGGATAATGCACTCCTGTATTCAGAAGAGATCAGAAGGGATATCTACAGTGTCCCTTCTTTTTTTTTTTTTTTTAAAGATTTTATTTATTTATTTGAGAGAGAGAGCAGGAGCAGAGGGAGAAACAGGCTCCCCGCTGAGCAGGGAGCCCAACACGGGGCTCGATCCCAGGACCCCGGGTTATGAATTGAGCCAAAGGCAGATGCTTAACCATCTGAGCCACCCAGGAGCCCCCCTGTACAAACGCTGTTGTAAACACAGGAGACTCGGTGGTAAATAAGACATGTCCCTGCCTTCATGAGGGGACATGAGTCTGGAGGAGGGGACAGAGGCAACAGGTAAAACAATGATTTAGGCAAATGACTGCACGTGGTGGTAAGTGGAACAGAGAGAGGAAGGCTGCTGGAGAGGGAATGCCCCAGGTAGAGGGAATGTCTTGGGCAGAGTCGCAGAAGGAGCGACTACACCCTATGTTCAGGGGACTCCGTCTCCTGCCAGGTGATCTACCGTAGGCTGTAACTTGACCCCAGGTACAGGTCACCTTGTGGGAGCAACCACAGAAAACTGGTCACCTCCAAAGGGGAGGGGAAGCAGGAGCCAAATATGCAGATAACTTAAAGTTCATCACAGTACAGGCCTGCGACATCGCTCTGTATGCTCTTACAGAGCGTCTAACCGGGGCCCAGGGACTGGACATCTGCGGTTCAAAAAAAGCCTCTTGAGCTTCGGCCTGTCCGTAAATGGACAGCGCGTCTCTCCTGCAGGGACCGTGAGCTCCCGTGAAATACCGGGGAGGGATGATTTTATGTTGAAGATGCTAAGAGCGTCAGGAGAAGTTAGAGAAAGCTTCCATCTTTCCTTTCATGGCCACATTCATTTAGAAATAATTTGCTTAAAATGGTGGCCTTTCACGTGTGTCTGTTACCTCCCTGACGTCTGTCTCCCGCTTCTGTCTTTTGCAAGCGTTAACACTGATTTGAACATTTGTTAGAACAAAAAGAAAAACTGTATTCAGAATTCTTTTCTTTCAGCTGTTTCTTGGCTTGGAAGTTATTTCAGAAGGGGCAGACCAGCCTAGACAAGGGTTCAGTCCTACGGTACATAAAATGAATGTTGTTTAATAAATATTCCAGCTTCCTCCCAGAGTGGGCAGCCACAGCAGGCAGAGCTCCGGATGGGGAGATTCCTTCTGCAGTGGGCGGCCGTGGCCTCAGTGAAGGCAAGTGCTGTGGGCTTTGCTGTCTGCGTGGGCAGCCACCACAGGCAAAGACCAGGACGCTGTCCAGCTGGGCTCTGGCCTGGGGCCACCCTCAAGGCACAGGAGAGGCACTGCCTGGTCCCTGGCTGGGGCCCAGGCTTGAGAACTCAGAATACAGGCTCTTCTACCCTTTCCCAAGTGCTCATGCCTTCACCATCCTCCTCACTCCTCAAGGGCAGCAGACATAGGTCCCAAACGCCATCTTGCTGAAATTCTGAGCAATTAACATAATATTCTCCCTGTGGATAACACATTGAGAAAGAAGGGGACACACTGAAACATCATAGAAAATGCATTCGTCTAAATGTGTTTTTAGAAAGAGGGAAAAATAATAGATGTCTGGAAAATTTCTGACCTATATTCCCAGCAAGGTTCAGGAACATATGGTATCTGGGAAACCAGCACAAACAGTCGTGAAGAGAGGCATTAAGAACGGCCAAAGTTAGGAATGGCTTTCCTCTTTGGAACAGACTCTGCTCTGATTCTTCTCACACAATGAGATGAAAACTTTAGGGCACTGGTTTATAGAACACTGTTTCTTTGACACACACGGCCAGTTAGGTTTGAGAAGCCCTGCTCTCTCTCCCCCCACCCCGAGCTTCACAGTTGAAGTCAGGGCTCCAAGAAGCCCTGTGGTTAAGAAGCATTCTCTTTCTCCTGGACTAACAAAATGTGTTTGATCGCAACACCCAATTTTTACCTAATACCCATCAGTGATTTCTACTGTGAAGGACAAGGAAATGGGGGTGGGGTGTAGAGTTTTCAGACTTCAGGATTCCCCATGCCACCCATATGTCACTCGTGCACGGAGGGAAACAGGAGGTCGCCCTCATACACGCAAGGACTCCAGAGGATCCCACTCAGACGCTTTCCCAAACATTTGACTTTAAGATGTATTCTAGCAGGACGTAGTCGGGAGGCAGAAAGGGCAAGAGGAAGTAGCATGATAATGAAGACATGGTTGAGCAATTAGGAAGGAACCAAATTGTGACCAGCTTTAGGTCTTAAATCTGACCCTGGAACTCGTCTCGGTGGCGGGTTCTATTAAGCCGACTTGGAGTTCTGTCACCCTGGGAGGTCACAGGCCTGCCCTGCAAACGCTGGGCATGGGAGGACCCAGAGTCCCCAAGACTGGGAGAGAACATGGCCAGTATCCAGGCTGCCTGGAGCAAGCCGCTCCTGAGCCCTGGCCCAGGTGCCCTCACCACAGGGGAACAGGAAGCCAAAAGGAGAAGCCTGGCTGTGCTCTCCGGCCACGAGGCAGGCAGCCCAGAAGAGAGACAGGGTGGAACTCTCTGGCACTTCTGTGGCTCAGTGACCCCACCCATGGGTATGTTGGCCAACAGATGTCCTGTCTTATCAGCAGAAGAGCTACTCCCCTTCCTCTGGGGAAGAGTGAGTAAGAAGCTTCCCTCTGCCACTGCCCGTGTGGAGAAGGAGTAAGGGCGCCCCTTTGTTGGTGGGTTGAGGCAGGAACGCGAGGAGGAGTTTCCTCTCCGAGCTGTAGGCACTTGAGGAGCACCTCGGTCGGTGAAATACGGGTGGATGGACTATAAAAGGGGCAGAGGTGCCAGGGAGGAGGAGGACGAGGAGGTTTTCAGGTAGAGTCTGAAATATGTGTGGTGGCGAAGCTGAAGGGGCAGCAGGAAGCTCAGACTTGGAGTCCTCGCACTGCTGGCAGCTGGGGGTCTGCATTTGTGACTTCCTGCGCCCCCCGGCCGCCTGCAGCCAGAGGCGGGGGTGGGCCTGATCCAGGCGAGCTTGGGTGGGCCCCGCCCACACCTCCCCAAGTGTGTCCAGCCTCCTGGGCTGCTCCCCGCAGCTGGACACCTGGTAATTCTGCGGCCCTTCTCCCCGGCAGCTCCCTTTGCCAGCAGTGTGGGCTGAGAGGCTGTGGGCCGCAGAACTCAGGGAGCGTTAGGACTGGAGAGAGGTGAGGAGGCAGCCAAGGAGCTGGGAAGGAGGACCCTGGGGCGGGTTTGGGGGTGGGGGCAGATACAGAGGTGCAGGTGGGACCGTCTTCAACCTGGCTAACTGACTTGGGGCATGGGTACCCCTGGATGGCCGAGAAACTGGGCTGGCTCTATGAAAACCCTGTTGCCAGTTGCTTTTCTGTTTGGTTGCTGGCAGCTGGTAGGCATTCCAAAAATGCTTGTTGAATTAATGACAAATTCAGGTTTACAAATAGGCTCTTTTCCCATCTTTAGGTTGTTCCGTAGGACCTCTCAGTCTGGTGGAGCCGTCAGAACCACCCAGGTGAACTTTTCTGACATCTTCAGAAGAAATGAACCTTTTTTAGGTTGTCCTTATGTTGGCTTTTTTTTTTTTAAGATTTTATTTATTTATTTATTTTGGATAGAGCACAAGTAGGGGGAGCAGCAGAGGGAGAGAGAGAAGGAGACTCCTCGCTAAGCAGGGAGCCTGACGTGGGGCTCTATCCCAGGGCCCTGGGATCATGACTTGAGCTGAAGGCAGACGCTTCACCAACTGAGCCCTCCCAGGCGCCCTACCCTTCGGTTGACTTTACCTATAAACCAGTAACACTAGTGGTTCTCTTGATGCCAACAGTTCTTGGGTTTTTTTAATATGCAGTAAGTGAGATGTGACAGTGAGAATTAAGAATGCTCAGAGGTCACCACGTTTCATGTTTGATGCTTCAGCCCAGTCGTATTAAAAATCCCAGCTGGGCATAGTGGCATGCCTGGGCCCCGGCCTCTCGGAAGGCTGAGGGGAGGCCTCGAGCTCGGGAGTTCTGGGCTGGAGCGAGCCATGCTGGCCAGGTGTGCACGCTAAGTTCCTCACTGACCCAGTGACCTGCAGGAGTGAGGGGACCACCCGGGTACCTAAGGAGGGGTGAACCTGACCTGGGCGGCGCAGAGCAGGTCAGTGGGGCCATCGAGCCTGTCGGTAGCCGCTGCGCTCCGGCCCGGACAGCAGAGCCAGCCCCCATAAGAAAGACATGTCAGGAGATCGCTGCATGTTCGTGTTGTTACTGTGTATCAGAAAGTCTGAAATGCTAACAGGAACCCCCACATTGAAGTAATTGTTCGATCATGATGTTCCCGTTGTATCCCTGCTTGCTGTTAGTGTTAGCGGGATGAGTGACGGGGACCGAGGAAAGCTGTTTTTCTGTCTCCTGTGGCGTATTCTAGTCTGCACTTTGCCACCCCAAGCCTGGCAGTTAATCCTAAAGAAATGGTTCTCTTCTGAAAATCATCTCTTCTGCTGTATTGACTTGCATTCAGCTGAAGGAGTAAGCTAGCTGGACAGGGCAAAATGGATACAGGGAAGGTGAAACTGGGATCATGACGCCTCTCCTCACAAAGGAGGCCGCTCACACCAAATCACTGTGAACCTCTGAGTACCACATCACACGAGTGCCACATTCTGGGACACCCAGCCCAGGCCTGCAGGATAGGCCCCTCCCCTCCGTCCTGAGTCCAAGCACGTGAGAGCTTCTATAGAGAATCATTAAAGACTTTTTAGCAGGAGAATATTATGATTAAAAAAGATCTGTTTTAAGATTTATTGATTTATTTGGAGAGAAAGAACAGGGGGAGGGGCAGAGGGAGAGGGAAGCCCAAGCAGACTCCACACTAAGTGTGGAGCCCGATGTGGGAGTCAGTCTCCCGACCCTGAGATCACAACCCTGAGCTCACAACCTGAGCCAAAACCCAAGAGTCACTCGCTTAAACGACTGCGCCTCCCGGGCGGTGCCCCATGATTGAAACTGTTTTAAGAAGACTGTTCTATGCGTGTAATGAATTTAATTAACCAGACAGCTCTCCTGCCCTCCACATGGATAGATAGCCTCACATCTGTTTCTCTGTGCCTCTGGAATGTGTTCCGAGGCATGCTAGACCCCCGGAAGAACACGGAATTTATACAGTGGAGCCCCTGACAACCCAAGGAGCTTAGCGTTTCTCCACAAATCTAACACAGCTCTCTTTTGGCTGTAAGTAATGGGAATCCTCAGCTTGAGAAAAGGACACTCACTGGCTTATGTCACTGGAAGCCCAAGGGCTCAATCTGGGGGTTCATCCAATAGCATCAAGACTGTCTGCAAGGTGCCACGTCTGTGCTGACTCCCCCTGTGGACAGGCTTTCCTTTCTTGCAGACCTTTACAGGATTCTCAGGCTCACCAGCTGATGGCACTCCCTTTTCTCCTCCGCCGCACTCTTCAGGCTTGTGTCACGAGCCCGTCCCTGAGCCAGTCAGTCTCTGTTTCCAGGGCTATAAGGTACCTTGACCAGAAATACTGAGCCTGATCTATCCCATGGGACAGAGGGGCCTGCGCAGAAGGATGGCCTTACCAGGTTGGGGGTGAAGGGCAGGGCAGTTCTAGAAAACAAAAGATGCAGGCAAAAAAAATACCCAAAAAACAGAAAACAGAAGACCCCACAAGAATCACACAAAGAAGGCACTGGTGGGAGTAGCAGGCTTTCCAGGGGCAATTTTCCAATAGGCTTTTCAGGAAAAGCGTGGAGGAAGAGCAGTCGGTGTAGAGGGATAAGAACCAGAAACTCGCGTGTTTAACTCTCCACAATTCTACCTTCTTCATTCCGTTTCAACTTGCCATTAATTTTATTTTTCCTTTACTAAAAAATTTCACTTCGATGGTAGTACTTTTGGAGCCAATTACTCCTCACAGCCCCTGGATGAGAGCTGGCCAAGGTAAGCAAGCCGTGTTCTAGAAAGCGGGCAGGTGTTGTCAGTGATTTCACTTTATTTTATCCACCTTGAATATTGTTTTAGAAATTTCTGACATAAATCATAGAATCTTATTTTCTCTTAGAAAACTTAAGTCTTTCAGATAGGATCCTAGGCAGATCTGGAAGTCTAAGATGAAAAATCACTAAGAAAAAAGTTTAGATCTTCATATTTAAAGTCAAACGGAAACACACTCAGACTACACCTACCAAGAGGATACCCTGATGCGGTATCCTTGTATTTGAGACATGAGAAAATAACCACCTCTGCTTAGGGTGTCTTAGTAAGCTGTTGGAAGGAGTGAAAGATTCAATAAGCTTCTCAAAATGTGATTTGCTTAGTGGGTTTGATTTAGGGTCTCTGAGTATTTTTCTATACAGAAGATATGTGCCCCACAAAATTGAATATTTTGGGGTCTAGAGAATGATAGAATCTAAAATCAGCTGCAAAGACTGGCGTACCCATTGCTTGTGTGGCACGTTCCCAGATCACCAAGTCAGAATCAGGAGACACTGAAGTGTACACATCAAAAAAGAGACATTCAGAGCACTCTCGGCATTGAGGCTGACTCTCCGTCTGTTCTCTCGGGAAATCCTGACTGAGCACTTGCAGTGATTAACACAGTCAGGACCCTCGACGTCCTTATGGGTGACAGGGGGCTCCTGGAGGCGGTTTTCAGCTGCCCTCAAGAATCCCGGGTTCCACGTCGTGGGATAAATACAATATTGTATTTTCAGTCAGAGAAAGACATCTCCAGACTGATATTTTGAAAGTTAGCATCCAAGGAAGAAATGTCTGCAGCTGCCCAGAGCCGTGCGAACAGTGCGAGAAGCGTTTCCATGAGTGTGACCCCTGTGCCAGTTGTGTTCCTCCTCAGTGTCTCTGCGGGAAGATGGTTTCCACCTGTAGGGTTGTCAGGGTGCCCCCCACACGCATCTTGGGGTGTTTGCTGAGCGGTGACTTTTTCCACGTCTGGATGGAGACCTCATATCCCCTAGAGAGGAGACGGTCACGGATTTTGAACTATTTCAAAGGTGCTTATTGGCCTTTTTAAGAAAAAACCAAACCAAACTTCCGTATATTAGCCCCACTAGCTAATCCTGTTCTCATGGATTTGTGGTGGTTTTTAGTCATGGAAATCAGGAATCATAGGAATCGGAGAGATCCCTCAGTCTGACCTCATTTTAACAATGTGGAGCAAAGTGAACGAGGCATGGAGCATGCGGGGTGACTTTCCCTGGGTGAGTAGAAGAGCCAGTTCTCAAACTTAGGCCCGAGGATCCCCTTTGTTCCTGTGAATTGAACGTCTTTACTTTTTCTGTCATTCTGGTTTTTTAAAGGCAGCAGCATCCTTGGAAAGAAGAGAAGCACCCCGGATTCAGGTTGACATCTGCTCTTAACAGGTACCTGGGTTGGTCACTCGTAGAAAGAAATTTAAAGAAGACCAATCGATTTGATTTTCCTGATGTCCTTTATGTATTATCCAGTTACTAGAGGATATTCCTGTCACATTTGTTTATAGGAAGTATTTTTAAAAAGCCTAAATCTCCCACCATTTATTGAATGTCTGCACAGACAGTACCAAATCCATAGATGGGGTCCTGGGGGGACTACAGGGTTGGCTGTTACTGTGTGACTTTGAGTAAGTTGTATAACTTCTCTGCGCCCCAGTTTACCCGTCTGGAAAAGGCAGATAACTGTATCTCTCGCAAGGGGTGGTTGTGAGAATCAGATTAGATCTGTGAGAAACAGGGGTAGCATCAGCACCCAGCCAGTGTTCGCTCCTGTCGTGATTGCGCGCGGCCCGACGCCAGGGGTGAGTGTTTCGTGGAGGTCAGTGCTTTCAATCCTGACAGCAGCCCTCAAGAACGAATGTTACTTTCTGTTTTAAGAGACTAAATGACTTGTCCAAGGCAATGTAGCTAGCATGTGATGGAACTGGGACTTTTTTTTAAACCACTTATAGTGCAAAATATAGAACATACACAGAAGAGAAAAGCATGACCAGAAGTCCCCATGGCCCACCCTTCAGCTTTGGTCCTCATCCATGTACTGCCGTATACCCCTATCCCAGCCCCATCCCCCGCCAGATAGACTACTGTAAATAAATGTCTCTAACAGGAAAGGCTGATAAGAATTTCTTTTAAGGAAAACACAACCACAACGCCATTATTACACATAACAAAATTAATAGCGATTCCTCCATATTAGCCAAACCCAGGCCATATACGGATTTTCCCAGTTGTCTCTCTGCGTTTGATTGATATTCTCTTGTGCCTCTTTGCATCTGTGAAGGAGCTGGAATCCAAACCCAGGGGTCTCAGATCCCAGGGTCCATGCTCTTTCTGCTGTCTCATGAGGTTCCGACCTACCCTCCGCACCCCGACCCCCGCCCCATACCCTTGTCCGAACACGGCACCGCTACGGTGCATAGTCAGGCTACACGGCTTAATGGCCACCGGAGGCTGTCACCTAGAACAGACCACAGGAAGCACTTTCAGCTAATTTGACATCTCTCACAAGTTCTTTTCATGGCAGATAGTGTGACCCATGGATGAGAAAAAGTAAATAATCATCCCTAGAGTTAAGATTATGTAGAAATTGGAGCTGTTGGGGGCCATTTCCAAAATTTGCTATAGATCGGGGCTCCCAACCATTTTGTCTTAGGACTCCTCTACAGTCTTAAAAACCACTGAGGCCCTCAAAGAGTGTTTACATATATGGCTGTGTCTGTTGATATTTATCTGTTTATAAAAGATACTTGTTAATTTAAAAATTAAAGAGTAGCAATAATAAGCTCATTACATGTCAACATAAAAGATGCCTTCTTTTAGGAAGCGTTATATTTTCCAAAACAAAGAATTTACCGAGAAGGAGGTGCTGTTATACCTTTCACGACCCTCTTGAAGATAGCTGGGATCTTGGTTTATGCATTCCGTCCATAGTGACCTCCCAGGTCACTGCTGGAAAAGTTCTGTGCTCATAAGAGAATGAGAGCGGAAGGGCAAAGAACATTGAGTATTATTTTCAGAGTTGTCTCGACCTTGCATGCCCCCTGAGCCACGGCTGTAGGGAACCCTTCACACAGGAGGACTTCCTCTCACATGGAGAGAATCTGGAGCAGAGAGTGTGCTGGTCCCAGCCGTCTTCTGTGTCTCAGGGAGAACGGGGAGCTCTTTGGGGGGGGGGGGGCGTGAATCCAAGCTCTGCGTTGTTGAAATAGATCATTATGCCATTAGCTTCGAAGCGTGAGACTACACACATACAGATTAAGATCTTGTTGGGTGTGAGTGATCCTCACCCACCTTACTGAGGTGAGGGACTTCAGGTAGGTTCAGACTGCTCATCTTATGGGTGCTTGACTTCTCTTCTGTTGGTAATTTTCAGCAAAGAATATTGCATTCGTACTAAGGAAAAATGGATTTTCAGTCAGACTCTCTCCTCCTCCCCTTAGGACCAATTCTGATTCCGCTCTTCACACGAGTGCTCTGAGCGCCAAGCCCCAGGACCCCTACGGAGGAGGGGGCCAGTCCACCTGGCCTGCCCCATACATGGGTAAGACACACAGGCCCACTGCTCACAGCGTCTGCTTTCTCATTCTGTTTGGAATGACTCCAGCTCCGGGATTTGGCCCTCAGTCACCTCTCTCAGCCACGATAACCACTCTTGATGTGTCTTCCTGCCCCCGTCTTTTCCTCTCTGATCTACCCCAGCCTACCTGACCAATAGCCTTGGCTTTGTTGTCATTTCCTTGGGGTCATCCCTGACCTTCCTCCCTCTGCCAGCCCAGAACTACCCATGTCCTTGTCACAGCCCAGAGTTCCTCTGGGCTCAGGCCTATCTTGGCACCTGTGCCACTTGGCTGCCTTCTGCCTTCTCTCCCTCTGCTGCTTGGTGTAGAAATCTAATGGGTAATCTAAATCTTGAAAACTCAGCATCCTGATGGTCTTACCTCCAGCACGGTGCATGGCACAGAGGAGTGACCCTCAGTGATGGAGAAATTACACAGTGGCTTGCAGGCACAGAGCCCTTGCTAGAACACTCTAGGGGCTGACATCTCACCTGCCAGGAACCCAGCCTGCTTCACTAAGATGCACTCCAAGCCTGCCTTTACTTCCGGGGGTGATAATCCAATAGGAACAATGGTCTTGCATTACCTCCTTCCTATGCAGGTTGACTCTTGCCCACAACACTTAGGGCTAGGTGTTCAGTCTTAAAACAGGGCTAAAAAATAGAGCTTGGTCAAGATAATCCCGGCCTTTCTGGTTTTCTTTATTTTTCAGACCATTTGAACCCCAAATAGCCTGTTTGGAGACTGTTCGAGGTCTTCCTTCCTTGCACGTAGTAGGGGTGGGATTAGTAATGACTGTTGCTGTGCTTGTTCCGTTGGTCTCACTCATAGGTGACTGCCTTGGCCTAAACATTCCCTTACATTTCAAGCATGAGATCTTTGAGAGTCGGTCTGGGCCATCTAGCCGTGTTTCCATCCATGGGAAGGGGAGTGTCAGGCTGGCAGGAATGTGGGAACTGGACAGGAGCCCGCCGCTCACTGCTCAGAGGAGCAGGGTCTGTGGGGAGACGCGTGAGTTTAGCTCCAGGAGAGGCAGAGATGGGACCATATACACAAAGGCCAGAAAGGCAGTGGCCATGATCCGTGGAGGTGCCAGGAAGTACAGTGAGCGACATCCCAGTCTCCCCGGACTGGGAGGGAACCAGATGGATGGGTTTTGACCCCGGAGCCCCCGATAAAGAACCGCCTTTCGGCCTCTGCCATTCCTTCCTGTCTCCTGTCCTCTCTGCAAAGTTTATGCTTCTGCAGAAAGGGCCAGAGGCCTAGAGACCAGAAGGCAACTGCAGATAATTTAAATAAAGAGCCTTTGAGGCCTGCACGCAGAGAGAGAAAGCACAGAAAGGGATTGACTAGGTGAAGTATCCGTACCAGGAGCTCCTGAGCCTGTGAGGGGAGCGATGAGAGATGTCAGAAGCGGTGAGTGAGGAGGAATCAGGCAGAACTCTGTCCGAGCTGCTCTTGGCAAACGGAGCAAGGAAGAAATCCAGGAGCAGAATTCCTGGGCTGACTCGAGAATCGAGGCGATCACTCCTTGTCAAGTCAGTGGCTGGAGATTGCGGGGCTGCAGTGTCTGTCGGGCAGGGGGGGCAGGGGTGCGGGAGGGGGCGGGGGGGGCGGGGGGGGCGGGGGGGGCGGGGGGGCCCTCCAGCCCCAGCATCTGAGCTGTGGGCCTGCTTGTGCACACTTGCCGTGCGAGGACAGCACAACTCAGAAACACGGCCAAATATGGATGTGTTTACATGGGAAAGCCAGTGTGTTTAAAATATTATTCAAGTCTCCAAGGGTGGGGATTATTTCTGGAGAATTATATTTGTCGGTGGGAGCTATTTTAAAGAGTTCTGTGTATTTTCCCCCTGTAATTCATTAAAAGTTTTTCATTTTCTTTCCCTTTGGATTTTAAAAATACCAGCTAGCTCGGCAAAAAGGTATTTATTATAGAACCAACCAAATAAAGTAAGGATTTAAAAAGTGATGGGAAAATGCAGTTGAAGCCCAGGATTCAGGCTCCGTAGCAGAAG
Organism: Taxidea taxus jeffersonii; assembly: GCA_003697995.1. NCBI lineage: Eukaryota > Metazoa > Chordata > Mammalia > Carnivora > Mustelidae > Taxidea > Taxidea taxus. Next base: position 71,143 of record ML101684.1, read on the forward strand.
TAGCAGTAACCGCTCTTTCCCTGGGAATCCTTCCTGAGCTCAGTGATGCAGCCACCATGTCCCCACTGTCTGTCTGTTTGCAAGCCGGAGATGAGGGAGCACTTGCTCCTAACTTAGCCACGTGAGCAATAAACTGGTACATCCGTGAGGAGGACTGCGTATCCCCAGAGAATGAAGCCAGTGGTCTGTTCCTGCTTCGTAATTTTCACAATGGTTATTGAGTTATTGAGTGTGACAATTAGGCGGTGATGTAAATGACAGGATGTAAGTGGGTGATGTAAATGACAGGAATAAGCTTCTACAACCAGACAAGATTTTTAGTTTCTTCTCTTTTCATTATTCAGAACCTACGAAGAGAAGCCATGACCAGATTTCCCTGGCGGCCGGGGTGCTTCGCCATTTCATATGCACACTGCCGGGCAAGCGTAAGGGCTCCCTGGGACCCTGGCTCTGTCCCATAGCCCAGGCCTGTCCTCTAGCTGCCCCCCGCTCCCACGTGGTCATGGACATGGGGGCTGGAGTGGTCCCTGTCCTTCCCAGGAGCAGTAGTCTAGAGCTCAGGACCGAAGAGTGTGGGAGAGTGGTCTTCTCTGCACTCATAGCTTGTAGATAGATGCTGAGTTGTACGAGTTTGGGGACCGTAGCCCCGACCTCCTCCTCCTGGAAGAAGGCATTTCTTGGACCTCTGTGTTTCAGTGATCCTCTGTCCACAGGCAAACACTGTGACCTGCACAGTTAAGGTCTAAAATGCAAACAACCCGGAAGGAAGTGAGCCTGTTAATGACCCCTGGTTGCATGGAGAGGACGGGGAGGGAGAGGGCACAAACCCCTCAGATCTAAAGAGGGGAAAAAGTGTCACCCAGATGGCAGGAGTGCCCCAATGGGGAGGCCGAAGCCCCAGAGGCTTGTTGTGAAGGGACCCGGCTCTGCAAATCCAGCCGCTGGAGGACTTTCCATCCGGCCGGCATGGGAGCGGGCAGAGGGCACGTGGTCTGTGTTGCACTCAGGAGGTCAGGGCCCAGCGGCTCTGAGGCCTCCTGGGTGCCCGGAACACAGATGCAGCCTTGGCCGTGGCCGTCCCTTAGCCCTGTGGGACGGATGTGAGTGAGTTTCCTCTGTTTCCAGATGTCCAGTCATAAAGCGTTCCCTTTTTAGGCTCAGTGCTTTATTTCTAGTTGTATCCTACGGTATTTTGTCATCCAGTAATACAAATCCGGCCGTGGATATGTTGGTTCTGCGTTAGCTTGGCTCTAACAAACCAGTCATGGCTGCCACCATTGTTCTGCTTACCTGGACGCTGAACCTGGGAGCCTCACCCTCCCTCCCACAGCCCTCACACCGTTCAGCAGCCGAGTCCCAGCCCTCCTGCCTTGCAGCGAGCCTCAGAGCGGCCTCTCTCCTGTCCTCAGTGCCTGACCCCCACTTCCTTCTTGCCCGGACTGGCCTCCCGGTTTCCCACACCGTCTCCCTGCCTTTGGGCCTTCTCTCCGTCCATCTCACATGTGCTGCTGGAACACTCTCTCCAGAGCTCAGCTGTGATCCTGTCACTCCGGTTCTGTGTCTCCTGCGGAGCTACCGGCAGACTGCTTCAGTCCAGCCCCACCTGCCATGCCTCCCTCTCCTGCTCCGGCTCAGCGCTGTTCTTGCCCCTGCCAGACACATTCGGCCTCACATCCCCCTTCCCTGTCCTCCTCCCCCAATCTCTGCACTGGGGCGTCCCCTTCAGCCTCACTCCCCAGTGTCCACATCCCTCCCGCTACAGCAGCTGGACTTCCTGGAGGCACACAGGCCAGAGTTTTAGTCCCAGAACTTAGCGGTGCAGCTCATAGTGCCTGCCTCAGGGCTGCTGTGAGGACAGCAGGGACCGCCTTGCAGTGCTGTGAAGCCTGGCCTGTGCTGCGTGAGCCGTAATGCTGGCTCTCATTATGGTCATCCTTGTCATTATCCTTCAGGGCCTAACTGCAGGCCACCTCCTCCACGAAGCCCTCCTTCTGTGCCCATCTGAGGGAGGGGGTGGCACGAACAGGAGAGCAGGTGGGGTGTCTGCTTGCCACCCAGTGTCATCAGGTAGCCCTCCGCCGGGTCCTCGTGTTCCAGGGCCAGGGCAGCTGTACTAAGGGAGTGCGGGGGGTCCAGGGTGTTGATGAAGCGATGTAGCATCATACCACACCAGGTTGCTGAGTGAAGCCAGTCTGTTGTTTGCAATGGGATAATCCCGGTGTGGTGGTCAGAATGGTCACGTTCCCAGCCCCTTCCCAAGATGAGGGCTCCAAGGAAGCCAAAATGCATCAGAAGTTTCTTTTCCCTCCTGCTGACAGTTCCCATTGGTAGAGCTTCACCTTCTGTCTCTCTGCACCTCATTTTCTGATGCCCTGCTCACCTTGCTTTGTTTTTCGTCTGTTTGTGTTAAGGTTTTATTTCATTTATTAAGTGGGCTCCACGCTGGGCATGGAGCCCAACATGGGGCTTGAACTCATGACCCCGAGATCAAGAGTGGAATGCTTAACCAACTGAGCCATCCAGGCGCTCCTTAAGATTTTTAAAGTAATCTCTACATCCACCATGGTGCTCGAACTCACAACCCCAAGATCAGAAGTTGCCTGGTCTTCCACTGAGCCAGCCGGGCAACTCTCACCTTGCCTTCTTCGGAGACGTCAAGTCAGAATTCAGCTCTAGCCTCATCCAGGTCCCTCAGAAAGTGGGCCAAGGATGGTCTGTGGACAGTCCTCAGAGGTGATCATTAAAAACGGATTTCCTGGGCCCATTCTCACTCCCTCTGAATCAGTCTTTGAGGCTTGGGCCCACAAAGCTGCATTTTAACGGGCTTTTACAACCAAGTCTTTCTGTGCACTAAAATAAAGTCTTAAATTACTAAGTTGGGCTCTGCTTCCGTGGGCTGAGAGAAGTTCTGTCTTTATGAGTGTGCTGAGTTTATCAGCCTGTCAGTGCTCCTGGGGATTCTCACTGTTGCCCCTGCCCCGGGCTCTACCAAAATGGTCAGTCTTCTACCTGTTTTCGAGAATTTGCTGCAGTGTTCAGTGTTCAGGCTTCTCACTGGTCTTCTCCCACCTGGCCACGGCCTAGCACTCCCTCCTTGCAGGAACTTGAGGAATCCATGTTGAAGGAATGATCATTAGATCTGGTGTTGAAGCTGTAGAGGCTTATCAGGTTAACTGATAGGCTGAGCTTCTCCAGAAACTTATCTAAACTTTAAGTAAGCATTTAAGTATATTTAAAGACTCAGAACTTAAAACTTTGTCCTGATTTTATACTGAAAACTCACTTAGGGGCGCCTGGGTGGCTCAGTTGGTTGAGCGACTGGCTTCAGCTCAGGCCATAGATCCTGGAGTCCTGGGATGGAGTCCCACATCGGGGCTCCCTGCTCAGCAGGGAGTCCACTTCTCCCTCTGACCCTCTCCCCTCTGATGCTCTCTTTGTCATTCTCTCTCTCTCAAGTAAATAAATAAAATCTTTAAAAAAAAAAACTCATTTAGTGTATTTGATTGCTCCAAGGAGGATGGTCAACTAATTCATGGGTTTTAGCTTAGAGCAACGGAAACTACGATGGTTGGTCATCTGTAGTATATTTTATGGATTAAAAATATTTGAGTCAGCCAGAATTTGTTCTAAGTCAAATGTTTAAAACTTTGTGAATAGCTATCATATATGCTATTTAAATTGACAAAGACTGCAGATAATTTTTTTAAAAAATAACTTGAGGGACGCCTGGGTGGCTCAGTTGGTTAAGCAGCTGCCTTTGGCTCAGGTCATGATCCCAGCGTCCTGGGATCGAGTCCCACATCAGGCTCCTTGCTCAGCAGGGAGCCTGCTTCTCCCTCTGCCTCTGCCTGCCACTCTGTCTGCCTGTGCTCCCTCCCGCTCTCTCTCTGACAAATAAATAAATAAAATCTTAAAAAAATTTAAAAATAGCTTGACTCTTTGCAAGCAATGTATATAACAACATACAACATGGGACTTGCAGTCTGTCCCTCTAGACATGCATGGTACATGTGAACCAGTCACGTAGACTTTTGGAGTCACCAGCCCTTCCCCCACCCCCACAACTTGCAAGAGTTTTTTTGTTTGTTTGTTTTTAAGATTTTATTTATTTATTTGACAGACAGAGATCACAAAGAGGCAGAGGGGCAGGCAGAGAGAGAAGGAAGCAGGCTCCCCGCGGAGCAGAGAGCCCGATGTGGGGCTCGATCCCAGGACCCTGGGATCACGACCTGAGCCGAAGGCAGAGGCTTTAACCCACTAAGTCACCCAGGCGCCCGGCAAGAGTTTTGATCTGTACTTCTTTATTTTGTGATTTGAATCGAGGTTCTCAGACTTTGTACGTTGTTCTTTCAAGACAGAGGCTGTTAAAAAAAAAAAAAGACTGAGATCATTTTAAAGGAAAAGTAGAAAGGAGCTAACTCTAGACTCAAATGGGCCATACCTATTCTAATTTTAGTAGGAACGCTAGTGCGCCTTGGATGAGCATCAGTGTACCAAAATCACCTTGGAATTTTCATGATTCTATCTCAAATCAGAAAGAGTCACTAATTCTTAGATAAATAAAATTGAAAGCACCGCATAAAAGTGTGTTTTTTTTCCCCTTTCCCACCAGGTTTCTGTGATGGTGAGAACGATGTACATGGGGAAGGTATGACCTGCTTTCACCTGCCGGCGCTGAGCACAGTGTCTCTAGGCTCCCTTCACTCTCCCGAGACTCCTGCTCTCAGGACTTCCCCAAGTGCTCATGGCAGCTGCTTGGTTCACTTCTCTGAGAGGCTGTATAAAATCCAGGCTAGCCACGGTCAAGGGCACAGGGAGGAACTGTGTACTTAGATCACAAAGGCTCCCTGTCATCTGAGTCCTCACAGTCCCATGGTCACAAGGTTGTGCAGGGAAGCAAAACTGTATCCACATGAAAACAGGAATGAATCGGTCACTCGGACCATTAATTATCCCAAGACCCCTTCCTTCTCAGCTGTCTGTTCCTACTTAGAAAGTTTTGCAAGTCGGTAATTGCACACATAAGTAAACAATGCCAGAAAAAGGCAAATTGGTTGCAAAACGAAATTGCAGATCTGGCAGGAGATACTGAGCTTCATGAAGCCAGCTGCTGTTGAGATGTACCGAGATGACCCCCAAAGCCACTAACAAAGGAGAGAGTGACACGGTTCTTCTATTCATTCGGAACCAGGCACTGTTTTCTTTCTCTGAATCTCTATAACCTGAGATTTACCTTGGCCAAATAAGCTCTTCAAAAGAGAGGGGCTGGAATACCAGAATGAAGAGAGACCCCTGGGAGCGCTGGGACAGGCCCAAGGAGCCGAGCAGACCTGACCGCCATCTTCCTGGCGCCGAGTAAAGAGCATTGCATCTTAGTCTCTCCTCTGCAATTTTGGTCTCTGTGACTTCTTTCCGGGGTCTGTTATCCTTGGTTTCAGAGACCGTCCTAAGTGGGGCTAAGATGGGGCAGCCATGTCCGTCACTGAGACCTAACAGCATCTATAGTTTCGAGCAGTCACCAGTGTCTCTCGTGATGTATCTCCTTCCTGACATCCAATGACATGATTCCTGTTTCACCTGGCCAGACAGAGTGATAACACAGAAAACCATGGGATGGTCCCTCAGCACAGAGCTGGCCATCCCACAGCTCTGCCTCAAGCCCTCTGGGTTCTCTGTTCCTGTCCATCCTCCCCATCTCCCAGCCCATCACCAGGCAGCCCCATGGCCGCCCTGTCTTCCCTATGGTGTTTCTCTTGCCTTGGTTATCCTCGTTTCATCCCTCCTGGGCGACTGTGTGATCCCCCATTGCATCAGCTTCCACACTCTCCTTGTCAAGCTTGGGGGCCCATCAATCTGGCCTTGGCCTTCTAAACTGGATCTCCTGCCACTCCTTTACTTAGGCCACGCTCCACTGAGAAGAGCAGCTCGACTCCATAGTCATCCACCCCCTAGTCCGTCCTCATTTCTAGGCCTTTTTTCCTTTTCCTTTTTCTTTTTTTCTAAAAAGATTTTATTTATTTATTTGAGAGAGAGACAGTGAGAAAGAGAACATGAGAGGGGAGAAAGTCAGAGGGAGAAGCAGACTCTCCATGGAGCTGGGAGCCCGATGCGGGACTTGATCCCGGGACTCCGGTGTCATGACCTGAGCCGAAGGCAGTCGCTTAACCAACTGAGCCACCCAGGCGCCCTAGGGCTTTTTTTCTTATCTCTCCATCTCAGTAATGCCCTTTTCCTCTGTCTGCAAAGGCCTTTGCTCAGTGTCCGGCTGCAGAGGCCCACACCGGCTCTTCTCTGGTCAATACACAGTGCCGTATCCGTCACTTTTTTTGCGAGGATGATTTGGCTGAGGGTGGGATGGCTGCCTTCTAAACGCGGTGAATATGTCTTTCTCCCCCCATCAGTGCTGTCTTTCCCGGGCCCACTGAAAGAAGAGAATCTGTTAAACGTTCCCAAGCCACTGCCGAAACAACTGTGGGAGACCAAGGAGGTAGGGGAGCCATCTGTGTTATCATTGAATATTTACACTTATGAGGTCACTAAAATCCTGCAATGGGGGAAATAAGAACTGAGAAAAAAGAAAACGAAGATGTCAGGGGACAGAGATGCAAGAGATATTAGGGAATGATGGTTTAAATGAAACTGACCACAGTTGTGTCGATGAATTAGGACAGGGATCTCTTGACACTGTTCACACAGCTCACACAGTTTTCATGTGAATTTACTCATTCAGAAAGTCCTATCCATCCGTCATTCCTCATTCATGTTTCTAGAAGCTCCAAAGCCTGGTGACTGGTCCTAGGCAGATTTTTCTGTTTTAGAACCAAAGCTCCCCACCACCAGCTTCTGTGCATGGCTGGTTCAACAGATACCCGTCTCCTTAATGAAGGGTGTTTGACCTGAGTCCCCGGAGTCAGTAAGTCGGTCATCTGTTTCATGACTTCTGGGAGCCTCTGAGTATTTGTGTGTACAGCTTGCCAGCTGCCCACCACCACGGCCCTTGTGAACCTCGCCGGCTGTGGAAGGAACGAGGCCACATGGAACTTGATGTGGCCTTTCTTCTCGTAGGGAAGCTGTTTCCTTTGAAAGAAAGGGCATTCGTGATGCTTGTACTGCCTTATGGTCAGATTCCAGTTTCTTCTGACAGATCTACCAGAGTCACCATTAGCATTAAGGGTGGGCTTGAAAGGGCACTTTTTTATAAAAGCAAGCTGTACATGATGTTTCATCTTTTGGGGAGGAGAAGGGGAGATATCATTTTAAATGCACATACTTCGGGGCACCTGGCTGGCTCAGTCGGAAGAGCACTCGAGACTATTGATCTCAGGGTCGGGAGCTCAAGCCCCACGCTGGGTGTAGAGGGGACTTAAACTGAAAAAAATAAATAAATAAACATACTAAACAGGAGGAGGGGCCATACTGTCCTTGGCCGTGGGAGGCACAGGTGATTTGGGAGGACAGCGCCATGTTCTCCAGCGGGAAAGGTGGTAGCACCCACTCTTCCCCAAGTACCAGAGACTGCTGTCTCTGGAAGGAGGTGTTCACCCTACTTCTTAGGGATTTGCAGCACTCCATAAGCCATTTGTGGGAAAAGAGTTGAGTCTATGGTACATTCATTTCCCCCCACAAGTCTGTTTATCGAGCCCCTGTCACCAGGCCCTCTAGCTGCAGGGATAGTACAATGAACAGAGTTAAAAACCCTGCCCTCCTGAAGCTTATGTTCTAGCGGAAATACGTGTTTCCTTCTGACATTAATTTCCTCCTTCTTCACCCTGTTTTGTTTTTCTGTTTTCTTCCTTTCTTCTGAGGCCAGTTGGAAAAATAATGTTGATTTAAAACCTCTCTCCATAAAACATTGGCCGTTTTGAAGGAAATAGTATTCACCTAGGAGATAAATTAACAAGGCAAAAATTAAGAAAACTCACTATTGTCATGCCTCCCTTATGCCAGAAAAAGTCCAGTCCAAACTGAAATGGCTGCCCTGTGTGGGCGCCCCTTGCCGTGCTGGGAGCCCAAGACACTTACAAAGACACTTTCAAAAAACTTGAATTTGACTTTACAGTGAATAATCCCAGGTTTTTTGTGTCTCTTCCCAGATTCAGTCCCTGTCAGGGCGCCCTCGATCCTGTGATGTTGGAGGCGGCAAGTAAGTCATGTTTTTCCTGTTCAGGGCTCAGAGACCGACTCTCCCCAAGGTTGTCCCTAAGGAAAGCCTTGGGACTTTGTCCCAAAACTCTAAGAAACTTCCCTTGTTATGTGTAACTTGGAAGTCAGCTGAATGTTCACAAAAACAGCAGCTCCCAGGGTAGTCACATTTCATTTGTTTCAAGTAATTCAGTGGCCGAATGGCCCTAGCAAGCAACAGTGCCATAAACACGCTTGAGAAGAGCACAGCCAAGCATCGGTGAACACACGTGCCGGCGCTGACAGATAGCATGTCTGTGCGCACTTCCGGCCGCCGAGCCTCACACTTAGATGTGTGAAACCTCCCGGCAGGTAGATTTTACCATAGTTTTTAAAAATCAGTGGAAAGCGAGTCAAGGAAAATTGGCAAATACAAAAAGTGCTTATGAAACCACTAATTAGTTAGTGTCCTTGTGCGGCTCTGCTCCCTGCAAGGTGGCAGGCGGCCGGCAGAAGGCGGCCTGGTCGCTCGTGAGGGAAGAAGCGCTGAGGAGATTGGAACACAGGATGGGTCAGGAGCTGAGGGGGTCATGTCGCCCCCACGTCTGCGGGCGCTGTGCCCACTGCTCAGGGGGTGGGTTTCAGGGAGCACAGCGGGGCTCGCCGGGGAGGAGCTGCTGCTCCTGGACCGCGGCTGCCTGGAAGAACCTTCTTCAGAGAGGACGGACCCCCCCCCCGGGGGACCCAAGGCGCTGCGTGTCCGAGGCCAGTCACCACAGCGCGCTCAGGGCTCTGCCACCGCTGGAACCGGAACCAGCTCGGAAGCAGCAGCGCCTTCCGGAGCCGGAAGAACATGGTCTACGAACGGGGCCCTTGCCCGAGCCGCCCGAGGCCGAGCACACCCATCAGCCAGCCTGGGGATGCGGCACATCTGCTTCAGGCCTTGCTTGAATGTTATTCCTCAACAGTGTCCTGGGGGCCTTTGACAGCCATTCCTCAGGGAGTGCCCTGCTTTCCTTTTTTCGGCTGCTTAGGCCTAAGCTCCGGTGATGGCCAGTCCGCTGAGCTGGGTGAGGACTGACCTTCTTCCAAAAAGTCAGAAAGCCCGCTGGGACGCACACCCAGGGGTGCAGGCCGTCCCCACAGAGAGGGCTAAGGTTTTCCTCAAGAGCCCTGACAGTTGAGTGATCGGGGCTCCGGAGGTCTGTGTTCCAGAACGGGGTGCGGTATTTTGGCCGCCTCCCCCCCCAAGTTTTAAAGCAGGAGTTTCTCAGATGCCAAGTGTTGTCCTCTTGCTCTTGTGTTAGAGCTGGAGTTCTAGTCCGTGACTCTTATCAATTCTGGTGTTATTGACCCCTAATGCCAGGTGCTGGGGTAGAGCCGGGAACAAAGCGGGTCACACCCCTGCTTTCCAGGAGCTAATGCTCTAGCGGACAGAGATAGGCAGGAACAATTAAGCAAATATGTTGTGTATTGGTAAGCACAATGAAGAGAGAGAAAGCGCGGTAAGATAGACGAACCCTTTCTTGATAAGATGCTCGGTGACCAGGACATGGCGGGGACAGGAAGGGGAAAAGGGCTCCTAGCAGAGAAAACAGCAGGGGTAGAGAACAAGGCAGGAGAGTGCCTGGACAATAAGGAGGCTGCTGTCACTTGCTCCGGACGGGAAGTGAGATTGGAGTCATCAGAGGGTTTTGAACCTGGGATAGCACTGCCTGCCTCCTACCAGATTCAAGAGAGGACGCCGGCAGGTTATAGGTGTGTTTGGAAAGTTACAACCTGTGTTTCTCTCAGCCGGAGAGAAACTGTTCTGAATGTCACCAGTGACCAGCTTCCCACCAGCCCCAGCGACTCTCCGTCCTTGCTCGGTGCCAGTGTACCCTGCCTTCCCCTCTTCCTCCCTCTGCCTTCGTACCCACCTGCTGCCCATCAGTCAGAGAGCCTGTCCGCTGTCAGCATGAGCCACCCTGGGTTCTCAAGTTCATTTGTCTAGTCCTTGACCTTTGACCCTATAACCATTCCCCTACACCCAGCCAATCGGAAAAACAAGGTACCACGTTCAGTTTTTCTACAACCACAATTTTTCTTATCCGTCAAATTGGACACTTTTCCTTCTTCCCCATGTCCTCCCAGACCTGCCGGTTCTGTCCACCCCCTACCGGTACTGGGAAGAGGGAGGCCCCCAGGGAGGCAGGCTCAGCTTCCCTCCTGGCCCGGATTCCCCTGGCCATTCTCTCCTCCTGTTCTCAGAGACACAGGCGTCCTCCTGCCTGTCCTGCCCTCCCCGGGGTGTTCAGCCTTGTCTGCCCCAGTAGGTTTTCTCTCTGTGTTTAAATGTACTTATTATGCAATCTGCACAGAGAAAGCCCTCGCTTAGCCCTGCGTTCCCTTTTAGTTACTTACAGTTACTTCCTTCCTGCTCATTTGCAGAATTCTTAGCCACACTTTTGGAAGAGTATTTACTCCCGAGGCTTCTCCCCTGACTGCTTGTCCACTCTGCAGCCCCCAGTGGCCTGGCCCCCAGCTGCACTGTTCCAAGGGAGCTGTGCTCAGGAGACGTCCCTAGTACGCGTCCTCTTGTCCTGTGGAAACTCAGACAGAATTCCTTATCATCCCCACAGCACCTGCGCCCCCCCAGTCTGCTCCACCTCAGGACCCCCATGCTGGGAAATCGGGAGTCCCTCTCCAGTACTGCCTTCTGTCTCTTCGACCCCATCCCCACGCTCCGTCCCCGCTCTGTCTCCCTCGACCACCACCACGAAGCCGCACCAGCCACCGCTCACCTCTCTGCCGCCGGGCTCTGCTCCACGTGCCAGTCCTCCTCCCCCACCTGTTAGCCACATTGTCCTCAGAAGGGTTATGTCTTTTCCTGCTTCCCGCCTTCCACCGGCTTCTTGTCAGTCTGAGCCTCCTGTGCTCTCTGCCTACCTGTCCAGCCCCATCTCCTTGACCACCACCTCTCCTGAACTTGACCTCCCTGTCACATTTCCTGCTGTATCTAAATTCCTCAGGCACGCTGCGTGGTTTCGTGCTTCCCTGCTTTGCCTGTGCCGTGAACTCTGCCTGAACTGGTTTTCCTATCTAGACCCTCTGGGTCTTGGAACGCGGCCCAGGAGCCCTCCAGGGAGCCCCCCAGCCCGCTGGTTAGCCCCTCCACACCTCACACCAGTACAGACTTGTATCATGTGGCTGTCTCCCTGCCTTGTCTCAGTCTCCTGTGGCCCTGATGCCCATGGCTGGTCCCGGGGAGCTGCGGTTGGACAGCAGCGTCCTCGGCGGAATCCATCACCCTCCCCCGTTCCTCGCTAGCGTCTCCTCCCAGCTCCTCACCTCTTCAGCCTCATGGGTCAGACCTGGGCCATCGCTGCCTCACTCTCTGCTCCCTTAGGCCATCCTCCAAGCTGTGACTGCAGTGGCATTTCTGAAGTGTCATTCTCCAGCTTATACTGGGCTCCCTGCCTCCCACAGCCCCTGATTCAGACTCTTGAGAACAGCATGCCATCTTACCCTTGCTCACTTCTCTCCCTTCCTACCGCATCTCCTGCTGCCCACCCCTTCCTGGCTCTGCCCTGACACCCTGGCCACGCCAGGCTTCCCTGAAGCCTGAGCACCCTGTCACATGCTCAGTAAAGCCTTCCCTTTCCAGCCCAGCCTGATGTCCACAGCTCCTGCGATTCTGGTCCCTAATGATCATCCCACCCCCATCAGGCCTGGGTGCTTGCTTAACCACCGTTCTATCTCTCCTGTCTGCCCACGAACCCCAAGAGCAGTGCCCCTCAGACCAGGGCTAGACGGCCCCTCCCAGAGCCCCACACTTTAGAGACCCTGTTCCCATGGGGTCTGGAGTCCAAGGGGCCGCTGGGGACCACACCACCTGCCTGAGGGATGCAGTCGGGGGGATGTCGAGTACGGCCAGGGCTGGGCCTGTAGGCTGGGAGAGCTGTGGGGGGGCCCTGTGGTTGAGGAGCAGGCTGGGGTGGATTGAGGACCACAGCTACCTCCCGTATGTGCCAAGGCAGACCTTCCCGGAGCCGGAGGATTCTGAATTTGAATCTGGCCTTCCAGGCTCTTACGGAGGTGTAATTTGTCAGGACAGAAACACAGAACATAGTTCAGTGAAGGGTGTGTCAATTTGATTCATAACTTTTAGAAGTGTAAACAGATGGTCCGTGGGCCTCCACGCGCACTCTCGCTGCAGGCCTGCAGATGTCAGGGGTGGGCCTGACGGCAAACCCACGCGCTCGGCTCCTTGGTCTTTGTACCACCAGCTCGGCCCAGCGCCTGGCGCACAGCGGATAAGTGAATGCTAACGTCCCTTTCTCACTTTAAAATTGATGAAAACTGTAACTAAATATATCTTGGAGGGTATCTGCTTGATGCAGAGAGACTTTGTGTGTGTGTGTGTGCAGGAAAGATACTTTTAAATTCTAGCAAAAAGAAGCATGCAAATACAAAGTAGTGCCTCCCATTTTATATAGGGCCTTATGGTTTCCAGAGAACTTTTACACCCATCATCTGACCTGGTCTTGGAGAATATTCCTGCAGAGTAGGCATAGATGACATCCGTAGTCTGACTGAATGGGTAAGGCCGTTGCCCTTCAGAGAATTAAGCCGAGGAGGCAGGTTCTCAGAACGCCGCAGAGTCTCTGCTTCTGTAAGGACTTGGATGTTCAGTGCCACAGCCTTTCCTTGACAAGTCTCTCACTTTCCCTAGCCACCAAATGCACTTCAGAAAGTAACACTTCTCTCTCTTTTTTTTCAGTGCTTTTCCACACAACGGTCAAAACATAGGCCTATCACCCTTTCTGGGAACCCTGAACACTGGGGGGTCATTGCCAGATCTAACCAACCTCCACTACTCCGCGCCCGTGCCAGCCTCCCTGGACACTGGCGACCACGTCTTTGGTAGTATGAGTGTGGGAAATAGCGTGGGCAACCTGCCGGCTGCCATGACTCACCTGGGCCTACGGAGCTCTTCTGGTAAGTGTCCCCCACTCAGTGAGGACGTGCCCACGTATGTGCACCCGTGGCTTAATCACAGGTGGTCCCAGTGAGTGAGAATGATATCTGAGTTAGAGATAGCGACATAGCTGTTCCTGGAGCTCTTGACCCTGCTGACTTTCCCCTTTGGTCTGTTTCTGCTGGATTCCACGAGCTCTGGAACACTCTTGCTAGACCTCCTTCATTGTCTTCAGCAGCCCAGGTGTCCTGGGACTTGGAGAGTAAGATGCAAAAGCCAAGAAAAAAGTGTCCATTCCATGCCGTGTCCACTGAACAACATTAGTGGCACTTATCAACATGCCACAATGGTTTATCATTACAGCTATCTCTCTAGAACCCTCTCATTTCCCACCGGATTTCAGAAGAGAATATTTTGAATTTAAGAACATTTATACTGGCTATGATGAAACTATTTTATACTCCAGAGATATATATAATAAATAGGAATCTGCCACAGTTTATTGGTTCAGATTTTCAGAAGTGCTTAAAGGTCCACATGAATGTATGAATGCTGCCCATGGTGTGGCATGGGTTTTCCTGCACCACGTGTGAGTGCCTGCAGCCCAGACCCCATGTTGAAACCTGCCTATGTTTACTTGATGTCTGAGGCAGGCGTTGGTCTCTTACTCCCAGTGCTACGGTCCAGCCCCTGGCTGTGCAGGTCCGAAGAGCTGTGGTGTGGACCATTTCCTTAGGAAGGGGTCCCCAGTGGTGGTCTACCAGTGGGGGACATGCCTGCTGGTTTCCACTCTGGGTTCAACAGGACTTGTCCATACAAATCAGAATCTACCACTCACCTGACATAGGTCCCTTTACAGCAGTCATCTGGAAGGTTCTCTAACGCTTGCACTGGTGCTGCCATTGTCCCACATAATTTTAGGTTTGAAGAATTGATTTTAGAGATAACCTCTACGTACTCACTTAAGTCATTTTATTATCCTGTTGCTCTTCCAAGTGTCCTGGTAAATTCTACATGAACAAGGACATCCAAGGTCACACAAGTAACACAACATCAGCAGTTAGCTCCCTGGGGTCTTGGGGAAGCCAGCATTCTCCAGGGCAGCCTCTGATGCTTCACTTCAACTGAAAATCTTGTGTTTATCACTGCGTATTATTTTCCTCAAAACATCATTTTGTCCAGAACTGGATTCAAGATTTTATAGTTTCTAGGCATTCCTTAAAATGCATGGTATACAAAGTCATACAAACATGTCTGAGCTTTCCTTCTGAATGAGTGACTTTGTTTCTTAACCAAAGCTCACGTCTTTAGCTCTGATTGGGACTTGAGTCAGTGGACCTCTGGGCTTTCCATGAAGCTACATAGGGTTTTACAAGAGACCTCGTTCCTGTGTTTAGAAAAATCATTTGCCAGCAAAAAAAAAAAAAAAAAAAAAAAAAAAAAAGCTTTATTTTGTCCTTGTTCCATTGCAGTAACTCTTTTTTTATTTTTTAAAATTTTTTAAAATTTTTATTTAAACATATAATGTAACCCCACCCCCCTCTCCCAACACCCCTCCCCCCAC
>ML101684.1:101735-159359 GCA_003697995.1 Taxidea taxus jeffersonii
AAAAAAAAAAAAAATCCCCCGGTGATGAATGAGCCTGAAGAGAGAAGGGCTTCCTCTCGGTGGCGGGGGCAGCATCTCCAGACCCACGATGTCTTCCAGACGAGCTCCCGACCAGTGCAGGCCGCCCTCTCCGCCAGCCGGCTGTGGGGAAGCCCACGAGTCGGCCTGTCCCGCCGCCGACAGTGGCAGGGGGAGGCTGTTTCTCTGTGGAGCAGGAGTGTTCCTGGAACCCCACCAGCCCGTAAGCTCCTTGAGCGCAGGGACTGTGCCTTACTCTTTCCGAACCCCAGCAGCAAGCAGGTGCGGGCCCCGGGGAGATGCTGCAGAGCTACACCCCGTAGGCGTGAACAAGGAACAGAGAAGGGAATGGACGTGCCCGGCCGCCCCGGCAGTCCCATCTTCAGCTCGCCCCCTTCCTTGCCAAATCCTGGAGCTTCAGCCTTTCTAACAGCCTTTCTGATGTGCCTGTGGCGAAGCGAGGCCTGCACTTTAGTATGCTTCTGACGCTAGGAGACCAGCTCCACGGTGATACTGGGCCCCCGTTCTCCTCAAGGGGATTCTCCAGGGAAGGTGAGTGGAGACAGTCTTCGGAGCACAGCCAAGATGGCTGGGCACGCTGAGGCCTTGGAGCTCAGTGCCGGGACCTCGGGGATCCCAGCCAGGCCCCCACCTGAAAAGATCTTCCCTTTCAGATCCGTGTTTTGTTCTAAATTGCTTTTAAAGGAGATTTATTCTTTGACGTTGAAGAAATAAATCTACAGTAAAATAAAACCTAATTCATGAAGCCATCATTAGTCATCAGTACCTTAGCATAAACGAGTATGACTGGGTTTCCAGCACCACTTGCCTTCTCTGCTTAGCCCCGACCAGATGCCTAACGGCTGGGTTCGAAGAGCACCTCTGGGGAGGGGTGTGGGCACGGAAAAACGGGACGGAGAGGACGGGAGTGCTGAAGGAGAGATGAAGGATGCTGGGACTTTTGCCTGGACAGCCACTGCCCTTCCAGGAGACCCCAGGAGTGTGGCTGAAGCTCGCTAGTCTGTCCCCGCCCAAAAAAGCAAGGCTCTACTGCAGGTCTGAATCAGACGCGCCAGTGCCACATGGCAAGAAGAGTCTGGAACGGCATCCTGGGCTGTTAACCTCTCCAGACCTCATCCCATTCCTGTCTCCAGAGGGATCGCCTTACCTCCGGTCTCTCAAAGAACCCCAATGGCACGCCACTGCTGCTTCCTCTGTGGGGCCCAAGTCCTGAGCCTCACAGTCGCCCCGAATCTCAGCTGTTGAATTGGGTCCTCGCCTGAGCTCCAAGCCCCAGTCCCAGGAGAGTTTTCAGATCCCTTTATCCTGAGGATCTCAGGAGGGAGTGACTCTCGCTGTTCAAGTACAAGCCCTTTCCTCGTCGTGGTACCCAGCTCCCTGGTGTGCTGAGAATGAAGCTAGCTAGCTCCACGCTGCCTTGCCTGGGTCAGAGTTCCCCCCAAATCTGACCTGGCCTTTCAGACAGGGAATGATGCTGATGGTAGAAGTTTGGTTTTTTTTTGTTTTTTTTTTTAAGCGGAGGTCCCAGCATAACCCACTCTGCGCAGTGCCTTACCCAGGGGGGATCAGTGGGTGTGGGGGGTCCCAGCTCTGTCTGCACAGCAGGAGCCCCAGGACCTACCCAATGAAGAACACTGCCCCCGGGGTGTTCACTGGGATTCACTCCCAGTGACTCGTGGGAATGGACGCTCCCAGGAACGGTGACAACATGTCCCAGGGGGCATATAATGATGACAGTAAGGTTTAGCACTGAATTAAATTTGTCCTTAGGTCCACCAGTCCAGTCTTTTCCTATGAAAAGGTTTTGGGCATTATCCAACCCACTTTGCTCACATGGCATCAAGGACACCCATGGGAGGGTGTCACTCTGACCTTCAGCAGGTAAGTCTGCCCTCACTGCTGCCTTTGCAACAACCAGGCGTGGTCCTCGGCATCTGAAGCAGCTCCATGCATCAGAATAAATGATCTTCCAATATTTACTCTTGTTACAAGAAAGCGACGGCTGTACTATTCTCACTTACTAGCAGTTAAACAGTATAGAACTAAAAACCTACCTGTGTTCTACTTTTTCTTTCCATACAGTTGTGGGTTTTAGGACACATGGTGTTAGGAGAAAAATTTTTTGATCATGTCACGACGACCATAAATTCTCCCGTGTCCTGTTTCATTTCTCCTAAGTCTACTGTATATTAGCCGAGCTGAAGCCTCGTGGGTTCCCCCCACCTGCGTATCTGAAGACCCTTCTGACTCTGACTCGCTCGTTGGCTCCGTTACGCGCGGTGGTTCCTTCGTTTTGCGGTGGGACCATCACAGCAACTAATCAGACTTCCTGCCAGTGCCCTAACTCCCAGGTCCCCTGTTAAAAAAATATATTTAAAGATTGGAATTTGTATAAAGTAGCTCCCAAGTTTTATAATACGTCGTTTTACATCTTTCGTAATTAAAAGCAGCACAATAAGGTTGTATCTGCACCTGGTGTTTTTCTTCGGCCTCAGGTGAGATGAACTGGTGGAAAGCTGTCCCCACGCCCCCCACCCCTAGTGCCACTCGGCCCACAGGGAGACTTCCGGTCCTTGGCTTTGGCGGGTCCTGCCTGGGGCCCACCTGTCAAGTGTTGTTAATACACGTGCTATTGCGCCCACATCCAAGAGACTAGAGAAAGATGTTGGGGTACAGGGTTCCTTCAAAGCCAGGGAGACCGAGGATGGAGGGCAGCCTGGCAGCACCTCACTCCCTGCCGCCCACGGGCAGCCCCCCTGCCAGACGCCTGCTCCAGCCCTCACCTCACACACCCCCCCTTCTGAGGTTCAGGCCACGGATGCACCTTCCCTCAGCGCCCTGCTGCCCTGTACTAGCCTCCAGCCGTCCCCTCTTCACCAAGGGCTTTGGCTTTGTTTCTGCCCCAGCCCTGCCCCCTCCACACTCCCGCAGGGTTCCTGGGGCCTGTCCCCTCCCCTCCCACAGCCACGCTGCCTTCAGACCCATCAGCCACACCCAGGGTTGTCACAAAGGTGGCTGTTCGGAAGTCTTACTCAGAAATCCCATCTTTGACCCCAGCTTCCTGAGCCACCAAGTCCAAGTCCAAGTCTGCGAGGATGCCCTGCCTGCCCCAGACCTCATCCCTCTCCATGTTCTTCCCATCAGCCCATGCAGATGCCTTGTCCCCTCCTTGCTAAGAACAGAAGGAAACAACCCTTCCTCAACCCGGCTTCTCCTTCCTTGCATCACAGCCTTGTCTGCTTTCCCCCGAAACCCTCTCTTTGGCTCCAGTAAAGCCCCTTCTGGTTCCTTCGGCTCACAAGTCCATCTCCTCTGTGTACCCTCCTCCGTCTTCTTCAGATCAGCTGTCCAGCCCCCCAAGCTGACGACCCCCACCTTCAGCCGCATACCCCTCAGCCTGTTAGCTCAGGTTCACCTGCACTCCAGGCCGTGTCGCCAGCTGTCCTTGTCCTCTGTAAATGTCTGCACCAGCAAGCACTCAGAAGCGGCCTTCGACACCCACCCTCCCCATGGGGCTCTGGCCGCGAGGACAGGAGCCATGCCTGCGCACTTCAAGTCTGTATCTCCATGCCTGGCACTTGGGTGCTCAGTAAACATTCTCTAACTGCCCACCCCTGCGTGCTCCCTCTCATGCCACAGCCTCCTTCCTGACACAAAAGCTGGACACGAGCCATCCCACGCCCTCCTCCCCCTTCATCTCTCAGACCTAGCCCAAGTCCCAGGGCTGTCTCAGCCCCCATTCTCTCTCTACTCAGCCTGGCAGGAGCTTCCCATCAGGCTCCCTCCTCATCTCCAGGCCCATGACACGGCCTCTACCCGCCCTCACAAATCAGGAGTGATGAATTTTACTGTTACCTGTGTGCCTCAGTGTTCCTATCTATAAAATGGGGCAATAAGCACCCCCCACCACCACTGTTTCAGCGCTCTGGAGGGTATAATGAACTCACACAATTAAAGGACCTGGAATTGTGCCCAGCACATGGTAAACATCCAATAAATGTCAATTATTAAAGGTATTATTTGTTGCGTGAATGTGCTATCCTTCCAAAGACTGGAGGCACAAATCTTTAGTACAAAGCTTGCTTTGAAATACCAAATCTCAGCACAGTGAGGAATGATTTAAATTGATCTTATGTACGTCCTGTTTGCCCAATGAATGCTGTACCTTCACAAGTGTAGAAATGAGGATTTTACGAAAAGCCTGTCGCAAGTGACCGTGTCCCAGTGTGGACACTAGATGGAGCTGAGACCGTGAGAGTGGCTGTTCGGACCCAGAAACACTGCAGAGAACCCCCTGACCAACGTACAGGCAGCCTTCAGACCCGGCCGTGCTGGTTCCAACTGGATCCCCTGCTGAGGAGGACGCTAAGAAGTCTGTCTTGTTGCCCTTCAGCCGCGGAGGACAGGCCCTGCACTTGACGTGTCCCTCACGGCCACCTGAGAGCGAGGCAAGGCAAGGGTGACTTCCTAGGTTTACAGAGGAAGACGCAGCCCTGGGGAGGCTCAGTCACCTGCTCTGAGCCCCGGGCAAGGACCTCCCTATGCCCGGTGTCTGCGGAGCTCAGGAAGCCATGGGGACCTCGCGGAGGGGGAGACACGGGGAGGCGGCCCCTTGGGGAGCTCAGAGGGTATCCCCACCCCCATTGTGGGATGGTCTCTTTTCCGGAAATGTGTTGTGTTTTTTAAGCTTTTGTTTGTATAATAGCCAGGCCAGCTCATTATAAGAAACTCATGTCACACTGAAGAGTACCAACAGAAAACGTCCAGGAGGTGCCGAAAGCCAGCACCCCCAGGAACGCCGACGGGGACCCCTTTCTACGTCCATCTTCAGAGAGTAGGCCAGACAGATGGAACGAGAAAGCTTTCTGAGTAAAGGGCTCTTGTACAATACATGCTCTTCTGGGGAAAGTATTTAAATTTCACAGAAGGAAAGGAAGTCTAAATGTAACCAAAGAAATGGCCGGACCGCAAATAATTGTGCTCCTTATGTTTCTAAATGATTTCCCTAAAAGGGAAGAAAAATACCAAGAGGCTGGATTCCTTTCTTGAAGCACGTTTCCCTGTAGATGGCATCTCTTGACAGCCTGGGATTTAGGAGGAGGAAATGAGCTCACCCACTTCCTATCTCCTTCCCCTCCCAGAAGCTGTGACTTCTTATTTTTACATGGTCAAGGTTTGTGCTGTTTGCATCCTGTCCTGTAACCATCCTTCCCACCATTGTCTGGCCCAGTTCCGTGTGCGCAGGGGTCCTCTGCTCCCTGCCAGCCCTTTCCAAATGGCCTTCCCAGTCCCGCTGCTGAGTTCGCTTTATTGTGGTGCTTCTCCTGCTGCCTGGACTTGGCCTTTGAGGAGTCCCTCCCCCGAGAGGGCTGTGTTGGTCCCAGCTTCAGGCTTGGAGCTTCTGGGCTGCAGGACTGGAGACCTGAGCTCCATAATGAGGGTAGGGGACCATAACATTGGCTGATTTATGCGGGGGGAAACTGGCACAATTCCCCCATGTGGGGACGGCCACTACACTTTCCATTGTGATTCCATGTTGAAAACAGAGTCTTGAACTTGATACGTGGCTGAAGTTTCAGACTCTGGAAATAAGGGAAATGATGGGTGGGTGGGGGTGGGGAGAGTATTGGGTTCAAGGAAAGCACATGCCACGCTTCGAACCCAGGGGAACTTCCATGACCACACTTCCCATTGCCACCCCCACCCCCATACTCTTCATCCCTTGGACAGCCATGCCCTATCCTACCTTCACTTGGGAAAATCCAGCTTCTTCTTCAGGGCCTAGGACAAATGACACCTCCTCCATGCAGCCTTCTGTGAAGCTTGGATCATCATTTGGCAAAGATGTACTTCCCTCCACTCCTGCTATGGGAATAGTATACCTCCAGCCCCTTTGGTCAACAAGGTGTTTGGAGACCAGGCCTGGAGCAAAGCCTTGACACGGGCTTGATGGCACAGCATGCCCACTACTTGGGCTGCTGTCATTGCCATGGGCATGGTTTCCCCTTGCCTTGCCCACCAGGTCCAAAAGAATGAGACAAAGTAGACCTCAACCAAACCCCTGCCCAGGAGCCAATCTAGCTGCCCAGCTGAAGTTGGCAGGGCTGACCCAGGCAATCTGCAGACGTGGGAGTCAGAAGTAAGTGCTCACAAGGTAAGCCACTGAACGATGGGGTTGTTTGTTACACAGCACTGTGGTGACAGCTGACCAGTTCACTTTTTCCATCTGTTTCCTCTTTGGGGCTCGAGTTGTACTTTGTCCCACAGATTCACTTTATTAACCGTAGAGCTGATTTTGTTGTAGCGTCTGCCTTCTGCCTTCCCTCCAGTCTACAAGAAACTTGAGGCAAGGACTGTGTCTTAACCAGTTCTGACAACCCAGTGTCCAACTAAATGGCACCCAACATCATCATTTCCCTCTGCACCCTCTCCGGGACAACTCAGTCTGAGTGTCTGCTTCTACGACACATTTGCGAATTCGGACAAAAGATTCAGAAGCCCCAAGCTTTGGTATCCACTGCGGGGGTGAGGGGGGACGCTCAAAGCACAGCTGTCCTTCCTGGGACCATTGGGACCACACAGCTTCTTTCACAGCTAAAGAAGGGAAACAGGGAGAAGATCTGGTAAGTTCGTATTAGAGGGGTGGGGACAGAGAGAATATAAACAAAGGCTTTGGAGTCACAGAAATCATGGAAACCCAGTTTGCAAACATGCCCAAATATCCAGGGGGCAGCGATGGAGGTCTGCCCCAGGAGACTGAGCATGGGAGCCAGAGTTCTGGGCTAGTGAGGGGCAGCTGCAGACCCAGTTTTCCAAGCTCTGCCCACCAGCATCTTGCTAGGATATTCTAGGTTCCAGCTAGCCTAGTTTCCTTAAAAGTTATCATCCAAACCAGGACACTTTGTGAGAGTGAAAGGAGGTGCCATTAGTGACTGTGCTGGGACAAAGCCTTGATGTGGGCTTGGTGGTAGAGCGTGCCCACTCCCTGGGCATAAACGGGGCCTGGCAAGCAGAGATGTATGGTCAGCCTGTGCACAAGGAACGAGATCTACAGGAGGCATTGCTCTGGGGCCAAGTGCATGGGCTCTGGAATCAGAGACCTGGCTTCACACATGACCCCACCCATCCTGGCTGCAAAGGCGCTGGTCTCAGTCTCCTCAGCTGGGAAACAGGGATGGCGAGACCCACCTCACCGGCGCCCTGGAAAGCGCTTCCTACCTGTTATCTGTCATATTGGCTCTAACTCATTTTATTAAACTGGTCCTTTCTTCCTAGACTTCAGAAACACAACGGAAGGATTTGCTGAGAAGACCAAGCTCACACCCTGAAGGGAGCATGGCCCAGAGTTTTCTCAGCGCACAGAGGGGTCCTGGCTGGGCCTCCCCCCTCTCTCCCTAAGGCGCTGGTGTGACTCGCCCATCTAGCCGGGGGCAGGGGCCGCCCTCAGCTCTCTCCCGGTTCCAGAGCCCCAGCACTGACCTCAGAGGAGGCTTAGTCTTCGCCTGCTGGTCAGGCTGACCTGGTAAGCCCCACTCTTCCTCAGCCAGCTTCCACAGGGCCTTCGTTTCCGCTCCCCGAGCCCTGCACCTGGCCCGTGCTGGCCTTCCTGAGCGCAGGGGAGCCTGGCAGGCTGGCGTCTGCTTGGAGCCCCCCACTTCTAGAAGCCAGGCCAGGGCTGCCCAGGCCCTGGATCCACCGAGCCAGTCAGACGTCCTCTCCGGAGAATCTGAGGCTTGAGGGGGAGAGACAGAAAGTCTGGTGTCACATTGTGCCCTGGAGGGAAGGTCCCACTGAGGCCCCCAGTGTCCTGCCTGGGTATCCAGCTGTCCCTCCAGTCTGCATGCTGCCCCTCTCACCTCCTCTGAAGCACCCTGGGGTGAAGAGTCAGAGACTACCTTGCTGAGGAACATTGTGGGGACCACTGCAGCACGATCTGGTCCCCAGCCTGGGGGGCTGCCCCGCCCCCCGGGCTCCCGCGGCTGTCCCTGCCGCCCCTGACTGCCTTGGATCAGGTGGTGGTGGTGGGAGCTAGCGAGACACCTCCCTTCCTGCTCCAGGCTCTTCCTGGAGATAGCTGTCCCCAGCCCAGCTCTGGGGAATACCCAGTGTCGCACTGTCACACACCTCTCATACCTATTGCTGCCTCCCTGGCAAGGCCTGGCAGGCACTGGCCAGTAGAATGCTAACGAGGGACACACAGCTGAGTTCCCGGCAGGCTCCAGGAAGGCTTCCCAGAGGCCCAGGTGGATGGCAACGTTTCTGAAACATTTTGGACCCCCAAGTCGTTTTTTGGTGGGACCCCACTGTAAGATGTTCAGTGGAACACGCTGAGGAAGGCAGGGAAGCAGGGAGGGATGGGGAGGGCAGGCTGCAGGGGAGTCTTAGGGACTTGGAAAAGATCCAAAAAGGGGGGGAGGGGAAAGGATGAATCAGAAACCCAGAAAGGGGCGCCTGGGGGCTCAGTCTGTTAAGCGTCTGACTCGATTTTGGCTCAGGTTGTGAATCTCTGGGTCCTGGGACGGAGCCCTGCGTGGGGCTCGGTGCTGGGCATGGAGCCTGCTTGAAATTCTGCCCCTCCCCCGCCCACACCCCTGCCCCTGGCCCCTCCCTCACAAGCTCGCGCACGCGCGCACTCTCTCGTGCACACGCACTCTCTCGCGCATGCTCTAAAAAGCCAAACCAAAGAGAAAGAGCCACAGAGAGGACGAGAAGGCGGTTGTCGCCACGTATGTGGGCTCAAGCTCAAGAAAGCCTGAGAGATGCCCCTGACCCATCGCGAAAATGATTATGAACCTATTGATCACCAGCATTAATATAAACGAGTGACAGCACAAAGAAACCCCTGAAACTTGAATCCGGGGCGGAGATGGGGACGCTGCCTGTAAAGAGCGCCCCACCCCCACTCCCGTTACACACCTTGGGGGCCCCGGTCCCCAGGACCCGCGGACATGCCGACCAGCAGCCTCTGGCCCAGAAGTTGATTTTTTTTTTTTTTTCTCTTCTCCAATTCAGAACCGTCTGCCTGGCCTTCGAGTCTGTGTGAATGGACGCGTGGCTTATTAAGACGTTTTTTGATAAAATGGTCATTATTTCTAGGTGACATGATTCTAGACCCGAAAACCTGGAGAATTTTAATATATGTATGTACATGTTTTAGTGTCGTTGACACGCAAGAGAACATCACATGGACGCCCACGAGGAGCAGGAGGAGAACCCGGCTGACCCGGCGCCGAAGCGAGCGCGTAGGCGTTAGTGGGGAGAGATGGCGTCAGGATGGCCGCTTGAGAACCCGTTACGGCCTCGGCGCTCCAGCCCAGCCCCGTAAACGTGACTGAAAACTTCTGGGTGGGTTTTCTTTTTTTTTTTTTGTATTTTATTTATTTATTAGAGAGAGTGACAGAGACAGCAAGAGCAAGCGCAAGCAAGGAGAAGTGGGAGAAGCAGGCTCCCACCTGAGCCGGGAGCCCAGTGCGGGGCTCGAACCCAGGCTCCCCAGGATCATCCCCTGAGGCGGAGGCAGATGCTTCAGAGTCACCCAGGAGCCCCGAGAAGGTATGTATTTAAAGCCTCTTCCATAAGACTAGAATCTGCAAACCAATATCCTTCAGTATCAGAGATGATGAGAAATAAAGGACAGTGGAAGGTAAAAATCTAGTCTGAAATGTTCAGAAGAGAGGGTGCTGGCTCTAGGGGTGTGCCACGTGCAGGGAGAGTAAGGTCCAGGCAGCTCACCAGGCGACAGGTGCTGTGTGGGGAGGACTTGCTCGCAAGTCGTGTCCAGGGCACCCAGCAGCTGGCGACAGATGCCTGTAAGGGACAGCAGGACAGCAGAGACAGAAGACAAACTGGGGGGACGGGCGGGACACAGGGCTCATTTCCTTTGTAAACAGTGAGCCCTTTATCAGTAAGATAAAGGCCAACACCCAACTGAAAAACTGGGACCAAGATGGGATCAGGCAGTTCACAGGGAATGAAATACCGAGAACTGATACCCATATGAGAAGGCCCTGGACCTCACTCATAATTAAAGAGATGCTGATTAAAATACGGAGCTACTGGTGGTTCACTCTTATCAAAGATTTGAAAAGACTGCGGATCTCAGGGCTAGTGAGGGCATGGGCAGACAGGCTGATATGTTGTAAATCAGCATGACCTTTCTGGAGGACAATTTGACATTGGCTAGCAAACGGAAGGGGAGGGACCGAAAGAAAATAAGATAAAATTTTTTTTTAACATTCTTGGAGTGGAGAAACCCTTCTTAAAGCAAGACACAAAAATCTAGAAAGTCTAAAGGGAAAAAGGGACAGATTCAGCCTCAAAAATTTAAAACTTCTGTAGCACTAGAGACAACATCAAAGATAAAATACAAAGTATAGACAACAGGTGCAACATGTGTAATGACCCTAAAATACAGAGGGGCCCTTCATAATAAATACAGAGTTTTATGTTCCAATATACAAATGGTCAAAGGACAAGAACAGGCATCTCACAGGAGAATTCAAATGGCTGCTAGTTGAGAAGGGACACGTACGCTTTCTAGGGGTCAGAGAAACAGATTCAAAAATTGGTAATATGGAGTGTTGGCAAAAGGAAAGGAGTGTTCTTGTATGCTGTGGTCATTATATGCTGGTAGAGTCTTTTGATGGGCCATTGGGAGAACCTACCAACATGTAAAACATTTAGATAAACTTGGAGGAATTTATTCTTTGGAAAGACCCGCTCAGGGTACATGGCTGTGCGGACAAGTGTGGTCATCACAGCACTGTTTATATTCAAGAAATACTGGACATGATCTAAAGAATCAGAGAGTGGAAGAGAAAGACAGGTTCGCTTTTTATGTTTTCATATCTGAACTTTTTCTGTTTAATATTTTTTAAATTAATGCCCCAGGTGGGGGGAATGCTGTGTGTGATTTTCTGGAAATTATTACAATGAGCTGAAATTCCAGCACCTCCTATCCCGAAACCCATTTGAGTGTCCTTGAAATCAACACAAACAAGCTCTAAGACACAGCCAGCATAGAGAGGGGGAGTCTTGCTCAGAATGCGGGGTCCTTATGACCCAGCCCCTCCTAATGAGAAGAGAGGATGAAGCAGATTCCCTCACACAACCGCTTATCCACCTGGCTGGGGAGGCTGGTGTGAGGTCAGGATGTGACCTTAACTGTACGGAGGCAGAAGGCAGTTCCTGGCACTGACCTGTGCCTGTGGCTGGACTGAGCATTCTCCCCAGCTCAGGAGAAGAAACCAGAGCAGCAACCCAACCCTCCCGTGTCAGGTTCAAAATTGCTTGAGTAGAGCAAGGAGGAGAACTCCTATCACCCCAAGTCATGGGGCATCATAGCTCGGTCTCATAGCTCAGGAGCCCAGGAGAACAACCCAGGTACAGGAAGAGCCAAGACACTAGTCAGGCCGGGTGGGTGACAGGCCTTTGCTCTGCCCTCTTCCAACCAGCACGGGTGACTCAGCCCTCCCGATGGTGCCCCTTTCTCTCTGCTTCTACCATTTGGTCTCACCTCACTCATGACTCCCCTCTATGTGATGACTCCTGCTCATGCTGATAATCCAAATACCGAACAGCTATGAAAGCATGCCTCACCCCAGGCAAAACAGACACCAGTTGTGAATAATGGGAAGAGGTAGCAAATGATCCCTAAATTCACTGACTTAGAACAACAAACATTTACGATCTCACCCACTTATGGGTCAGGAATTTGGAGCTGCTTAGCTGGGTGGTGCTGTCTCAGGAAGTTGTGGTCATTTGGAGTTGGAGTTGTGGTCATTTGAAGGCTTGACCGGGGCTGGAGCATCCGCTTCCGAGCTGTCTCACTCCCAGGACTGTGGGCAGGAGGCCCCAAAGCCCCACCAGTGGAACTCTCCATGGGGCTGCTTGAGCATCCACACCACATGGTGGCTGGCTTCCCCAGAGGGAGTGATCCAAGGGAGCAAGGCAGAGTCACACGGTCTTTTTTTTTTTTAATTTTTTTATTTGACAGATGGAGATCACAAGTAGGCAGAGAAGCAGGCAGAGAGGAGGAAGCAGGCTCCCCGCTGAGCAGAGAGCCCGATGTGGGGCTTGATCCGAGGACTCTGGGATCATGACCTGAGCCAAAGGCAGAGGCTTTTAACCCACTGAGCCACCCAGGTGCCCCTCACACAGTCTTTTTTGACCTAGTCTTGAAAGTCACCCACTGCCCTTTCTGCAGTATCCTGGTGGGTACACAGATCAGCCATCCTCTCATGTGGAAGGGCTTGCACAAGGCTGTAAATACCAGGAGGTGAGGCTCGGTGGGGGACATTCAGGAGGCTGCTCCCTCTTTGAAATCCTCTCATGGATTTCCACCATCCTTAGAACAAAACCCAAAGGCCTGCCCCTGCCCTGGGAGGCCCGGTGTGACCTGGCTCTTGCCTATTTCCCAGGCTCATCATGTCCTTGGCCCACTTGCACTAACCTCCAGACCGAGCAGCCTTCCCTCCATCCCTCAACCTCCCAAGCTCATCCTTCATATTTCTGCTCTCTCTGCCTACAGGTCTCCTTCCAGATCCTTGCTTGGTTGGTTCCTTCTTACCTTCCAGGTCTCAGCTCAATGGCAGCTCCTCAGACAGGTTTCCCTGAGCATCCTGTCAAAAAGAGCCCCCACCCTTGCTTGTGTCTGTCTCACATCATCTTGCATGCTTTCTTCCCCCCACTATGACAAATGTGTAGATCCTGCATGAATGATGATACATAATTTCTGATCGGATGTATTTAGACATGCAGTCAGTACTGATGTCATGCTGTCAGGCTACATTTTTTCCTTCAGTTCCGATGTGAGAGGCCTCTCACA
The DNA here is from genome assembly GCA_003697995.1 of Taxidea taxus jeffersonii. Taxonomy (NCBI): domain Eukaryota; kingdom Metazoa; phylum Chordata; class Mammalia; order Carnivora; family Mustelidae; genus Taxidea; species Taxidea taxus. The sequence goes on from ML101684.1 coordinate 114,601, forward strand.
TCACCCCGTGCTAACTTCTTCCCAACACAGCATGGACCTCTAGCTGAACCGATCTTGCCCTCGTGTATAGGGTTATTGCTCTTCTCCCTTCACGTGCCAATACGAGCCCTTGCTTCTAAGCAACAGACTCCTTTCTGGCTAGTTTAAGCTGAAGAGGAACTTACTAAAGGATAGTAAGCGGGGCGCCTGGGTGGCTCAGTGGGTTAAGCCTCTGCCTTCAGCTCGGGTCATGATCTCAGGGTCCTGGGATCAAGCCCCACAACGGGCTCTCTGCTCAACAGGGAGCCTGCTTCCTCCTCTCTCTTGCTGCCTGCCTCTCTGCATACTTGTGATCTCTATCTATCAAATGAATAAATAAATAAAAATCTTTTTTAAAAAAAGGATAGTAAGCACCTCAGAAATCGTCAGGAAGGGCAGAGAACCAGGCTTGGGGGTCATTTGTGGGGATCATTCCTTGTAGGAGCCCCACTGCGCACGCACGCACACACACACACACACACCGCTGTTGCCCGGGTGGGCAGAGACCACTGTTGGGATGGAGACCACCATTGGGATGCCTGCTACCACCGCCTCTGGGAGCCAGATGGATCTGCTGGATTCTCCAGAGAAGATTCCTTGGCACCTGCTTCTCAGTGTCCCATAGTGTCGTGCAAGTGCCTCTCATTGGTGGAATCCTGGGTCACATGCTCTGTTCCACCTGCACATGAGACAAGGAACTTACCTGATCCCACCCCAGGGAGCTGTGAGTTCAGAGGATGGGGAATTCTCAAAACCAAGGAAGAATAGTCCATGGTTTCCATCAACCCTTCTTTCCTACTTCCAACTTAGAAACAACAAAACCCAGTAGTGAGCTGAGAGCTCGCTAATGGCTACTTGGGAAAGGAGTTCATGGCTCTACTCCAACACTTGAGGGCTTTCTGCCCTTCTCTGGCCATCATTTTTTTTAAAAATTTTTTAAAGATTTATTTATTTATTTGACAGACAGAGATCACAAGTAGGCAGAGAGAGAGGAGGAAGCAGGCTCCCCGCTGAGCAGAGAGCCTGATGTGGGGCTTGATCCCAGGACCCTGGGATCATGACCTGAGCCGAAGGCAGAGGCTTTAACCCACTGAGCCACCCAGGGGCCCCCTTCTCTGGCCATCTTGCTCGTGTATTTACTGCTTGCCTCTGGGTAAGTGCGGTGAGAAGTGGGACCTGGTTTATCTCTGTATCCTCCATACCTAGAACGGTGCCTGGTCCGTCCCGAGAGCCTGGGGATGTTAAGTTACTGCACCGGGTACACAATGTCCCTTCCCACGGTGAATAAGGCTGCAGAAATGACAGTGCGTGACCTTCAGATCTCAGCTCTTTTACGGCTAACCGCTCCTTATCCATGGGCTAGTCCCAATTTCAGGTTCCAGACAGGAGGAATCTTACTGGTTATCTTGTCTACTTGTGCCAAGCCACCAATGGTCAGGACGGCCTATAGAGGGGAGAGGTGTCTGCCGATGTCACCTCTCCTCTGAGGATGGGGTTCTAAACTCTCCATGAAGACGTTATGCCATCTGGTCAGTGACTTAGTCCCTTACATTAGTCAGTGAAAGTCCCTTACATTACCACGAATTTCTCTCCAGCACCACCTAGAAAAATCCAGCTCAGCCGGTTTCCCTGCTAAGTGGGGGCAGATGACTGTCTCTCTGGTGAAGCCCCAGGCATAGCTGGATTTTACTTTATGGGTTGTGTGGTGTGGAGAGCACACGTGAGACACTCACAGTGTTAGAGGCACAGGGGACCTGACCCACTGAGAGAGCCACAGACGCCACCACACCTTCTTCCTGTTGCTCCCTCAGGGTCACCCACCACGAGGTGTGAAAGGCAGAACCTCAGCCCAACCTCCATTGTCCTCCCCTGCCCCCTTCTTTTTGTTTTCTTCTTTCTCTTCCCTTTTATACTTTTATAGTAGTATACATATATACTACTAGGTTCAGTGATTTTTTTCTTTAAATATTCACTTGCTCTTACTGGATTTACACATGAATTTTAAGAAGGCTGAATATAAGAGGAAGAAAATGAATCTGATCCCAATGAGAAAGCCCCAGAGCAAAAGTAAAAGGAGAAAGCAGTGAAATCTTGTTGATAATCCTATTCTCTGAACTAGATCTCTCAGCTGAAAGGAAAAAAGATTTGAGAAAACAGCTCTTACCTATTGTCAGGAGGGATGGGGACAAGACAAGGACAGGGCAGGGGAACTGGGGGCCTGTCACCTCCGCTTGTCACTGTTGCTACGGTGAATAGGGTTACAGGAGGCTGGATGATTAAACGGAGGAGCGACAGGGAAACCTGTGTGGCACGTGGGGGAAATCACTGAGAGAGGGAAGGAAAGCTGGGTACCGTGCCAGACTTCCAGGAGAAAGTGTGAACATACAGGGCGACAAAAAAGTCCCCGAAATTTCAGAATAAATCAAGTGGAACGGAGTCAGTCATCAAAACATTTTCTATTTCCTCTCCCTTTTCCTCTTTTCTCCTCTTTCTCTTTCTTCCTCCCTCCTTCCTTTCCCTCCTCTCTCTGCCCCTCACCTGCTGTCTGTCTCACACACACACACACACGCACACACTCGCAGGTAGAGAGTCTTGTCTGTTTTCTTCACGGCTGTCTTCCCAGAACTTAAAACAGTGCCTCGTCCAGCAGTGCCTGGCTGGCTCAGTCCCTGGAACACATGATCTTAATCTCCACTTGCCGAGTTCAAACCCCATGTTGGGCCTAGAGCGTACTTTAAAAAAACAAATAGGGACGCCTGGGGGGTTCAGTCGGTTAAGCATCTGCCTTTGGCTCAGGTCATAATCCCAGGGTCCTAGGGTCAAGTCCCTGCTCAGTGGGGAGCCTGCTTCTCCCTCTGCCTCTGCCCTTTCCTGGTGCACCTGTGTTCTCTCTCCCTCACTCCCTCATAGATAAATAAATAAATAACATTAAAAAAAAAAAACCACCAAACCAACAAAACCCAAAACAGTGCCTAGGTCATAGTAAGCCTTTAATATTTGTCAAATGAATGGAAGACTTTATAATGAACTGAGATGTGTCATCTTGCACTAATTAAAATGAGAAGCCCACTAACCCTAAGATAAGAACTTGGTGGGATCCCTAAACTTGATGGAAAAAGAATAAAAACTTCCCCCAAATTTTGGGCAGAAAATACAAAGTTAAATAACTTTCCAAAATCTTGATAAACAAGACAGCTTTGAACTTCGCAGGGCAACAGTCAAGTCCTGAGACAATGGAATGAAAACCGCAGATTTGAGGGAATGAGAGGCTCCCAGGACTCCTGAAGCCCAGAAGACAATGGAAGGAAATCTCTGATGGGGAGCACAGGACAACTGGCCTCATGGGGCCTTTGGTGAAGGCAGAGGTTAAAGGCCACCTGCAGAGGGAGAGCATTTCCTCCCTCCAGCAACACTTCTGGAGCACCTTCTGAGCCCTGCCCACCCTGTTCTTTCTCCCAGGCCTGAGTGACAAGGGAAGGAAGACGGAGCCAACGCTCAGCACAGGGTTGGCCCTTGATGGGCCTGGCAGGGCAGCCTCAACCCTTCCTGGCAGTCCGCTGGGCAGATCACTGCCCAGCCCATCCCTGGCAGCTTCGGCTCTGTGATCCTGCAGGTCCCTTGGCCCCGGAGGGTAACCTGCAAGACCATCTTCCCAGAACCTGTGATCATGCTGTGCCTGGGATGGGGTCAGGCTGGGCACCCCTTTCCCCCAGGAGAGTTGGGAAAGGGACGCTGGAGGCCACGAAGGGCTTCATGGTGATGATGTCCTCGGAGTCCAGCCAGCATGTTTGTGTTTATTGTGGTGTGGAATGGGCAGCTCGGTTCCTCTCCTGGATCCCCTGTGGCACCCCGCCCTCCAGAGCTCGGCGCCTGTGGACCTGGAAAAGCCTTATGTCCTTCCAGGTAAGCCAGACCAGAGGCGAGTAGGTCCTTGCCCCCGACCCAACCTCAGCACGCCTGCTGGGCAGGAACGGCGATGGAGAGAGCGCCCCTGAAGCCCAGATCCTCGGCCCCCTGCTCTCCTTCCTTCCGCCCTGCTGGCTGTTGGCCACGTTCCGTCCAAAGCACGCACGTGTGCGTCCTTGCCCAGCCTTTCCAGTGTGTTTACTGAGTCCCCACTATGCAGTACCAGCTGGTCTCAACATGCCATTGTGGGATTTTTGACTCTACAGAGGTCATGACCAAGGCAGATCTTTACCACAGATCAACCATTCCCAGCCCTCTGAAGCTCCGGAACGTTCGCCTTGGACACATCACCTGCCCGTACACAGTAAGAAAGTAAGCAGCACTTTTTGTACCTTGGGGACAAAAATAAAACCCGGTCACTTCAGTGTCACTCTTACAGCAGTATTGACTTCATGACTAGGAGGAAAAAGAATACCATTGTCTGGACAAAGAGACCCATTTGGGGAATTTTATTATACTGACTGACATACTGAATTCCCAGCCCTCTGGGGGAAAGAAAGCACCAAGCGTTCCCCCACCCTCTCCTCCCCTCATAAAAGGATAAAAATAGATTTCCAGAACAGACAAAACAGCAGCCCCAGCTCCCTTCCATGCCAAGCACTGTCTGGTGACTGACTCACCCAGGACTCTTCCAGAAGGGACGAGCCCGTCCGTTCGGTTAAGAGGAGAGAATGATGGTGAGCCTGTTGGTGGCAGGGCCAGCGCAGGGATGTCGGCAGGGAGTAGCCAGGCGGGGAGGTAGGGGGACGTGTGGGGAGCCAAGGCCAGTCTTCTGTCCCTTCGTCTCCTCTGGGTATGCGTCTGTCTCTCTGTCTTGCTGTCTGTCTCCTGGTCCTCGTAGGTGTCTGCCGGCTGGCCTCTCTCAGGACATGACATCTCTCCTCTCTCTCTGCTTGCCCAGAGCATCTGCTTTTCCTCTCTCCCTCTCTGCAGAGCGGCTTTCTCATCTCCGCTGAACCATGATGGTCCTTTTCACCCTAACACGCTAGGTGCCTTTGCCAGCTGACGGGGTCTCCAGGTGTCCCGGGTCCGAATCTGCAGGCCAGAGGGAGCTCTTCCTCCGGGCCAGCCCTCCCCACTGTCCTAAGGCCCTGGGAGCATGCGTGCTTGGACATGGGGCCCGGGACAGCAGGACCCCGCTCTCGGACACGGTAGTGGATGTGAGAGTTCTCAGATACGGGGGCAAACCCTGGAGCTACACCTCCAAGAAGTCTTCAATGTAACAAACAGAGAAGAGGTGTTCTTGGAAATCTCTGGGGCGGGCCACATGGGTAATGCTCCCTTTTGCAGGCTTTAGAAATACATACAAATTTCTAAGGCTTAAAAAAGACATATTCCGCATGTGACTATGAAATAAAATAGTAAAATAGGTCCCTGTTCTACACGATTCGGGCTGAAAGCTTTTCTAAATGCAGCTGTACTAGCATCTTCACGCAGCCTCTTCCTAATTTAAAGATGCTATAATTATATATCATGCATTGACATTGCTGAAAATCTGTGTAGAAACTTGGCCTAGGAAGGACCAAACCAAAACCTGCAGTTTCCTGGATTTAAAACGGCCAGAATCACGTCTGAAAAAAATCCTTCATATTGTCCGAGACCGCCCTGGGAATGGTGCTCCCCCCTCCCCTGCTTTCTGCAAACCCTCCTTCTCCTCACCTCTCTGCAGAGGACTGGGAAGGCACCCGTGCCACCAGGAGAAACCACCCAATAAACACAGCTTCTTAAATGTGGGGCCGTGACAGTCCATAGGTTTCAGGGAAAACAGCCTGGGGGAGAAACTCCAGCCTCTTCTAGATCTGAATGCCCAGCAGAGTGCAAGAGAGACGTCCGCGTTACAGAAACGAAATGCAGCAAAATTCTGCCATCCTGAATCTCAGAGAGACTAATTGTTCAAGTGGCTGCATCTTATCTAAGGCATTTGGAGGTTCTCCTCCTTGTTTCCTGGGCATTTCTTGAAACCGTGGTTGGTCTAGTTTCCAACTGTGCCGTCAAAGTCCCCGGGATGGGCGGGACCAGATCAGCCCACTCACCCAAGCTCAGTGGCTTGGAGTTGATCTGTTTCAATTATTTTCCTAATTCAATTTTTATTTGGTCAGTGGTACAATAAATATTGGTTCAACAGCAACACTCCCCGATCTAGCCCTGCAAAATTCACATTCTTTAAGTTAGTTCTTTTGGTATTTACTTCTGTAATCCTCAATGATAAGCTCCTCTGATTATTCACTGGTTTTTCCCTTTGAACCATCCTCTCCTGCTTCTTGACCTCGGGCTGTGCCTCTCCTCCTGCACACTCCAATGCCCACACATAAACACACCTTTCCCCTTCCCTTCCCTTCCCCAGAGAGTCCAGTGTTTACGATATTCTGGCTGGCGAAAAAGCTATTAATACCCTCCCCCATCATAGGAAGGGCACCTAACCACAAGTGGGGGATGCAGAAAGATTTCTGGAAGAAGTAAGAGACGAAAGTGGGAGTTCAGGAACAAGCCTGAGACAGCAAAGGGACAGGACCCTGGGAGCCAGTGGGCTGGAGCAGGGGCTGGGGGGCGGTGGGACACGAGCTGGGATGTCAGCAGACGTTGGGATCCATGGGGCAGTTGGGCACAGAGCCATGTTATGATCAGACAGCGCTTGAGAACTGTGTCTGTGGCCGCCCTGTGAGGACGGATGGAAGGGGGGAGTGAAACAGTTTCCCTGGGGGAGACGTGGTGCGGGCCTGGACCCCGGGCCCAGCAATCTGGGAAACCCCAGGCACCGGACCAGGGGGGACGCCAATCACGGGAGCAGAGAGAGGAGTAAGCTGGCTTCCAAGGGAGATGATGAGCTCCGGTTTGGACACCCTGAGTCTGAGGTATCCGTAGGATGTGTGGGTCTGGAGCGAGGCGGAAACAGCAAGGCTGGAACACGGTGGAGAAATATATTTTTTATTTTCTATTTTTTTTTTTTTAAAGATTTTATTTATTTAGAGAGAAAGAGCGTGAATGGGGGAGGGGCAGGAGAGAGAAAGTCTCTGGCAAACTCCCTGCTGAGCGCAGAGGACCCTGAGATCATGACCTGAGTTGAAGTCCAGAGTCTGCCACTTAACCGACCGAGCCACCCCGGTGCCCGCTTAACCAGTCTGCTGCAGAATTTCTGTTACAAATCATGCTAAGCATTTGTTTTGGAAGGTGAGACCCCCACTCCCGAGGGCCTGGGAGTCCGCAGCCCTCAGGATTCAGAGGCCAGGAGACACTTCAAGACATGGGGAGGTCTGGGATTTGCCACAGAAAAATGAAAGGTAAAGGGGGTGGGCAAGATGTGGGAGGCTGTGCGAGGCCTAACGTGACCCCTGACCTGGAACACCCCAAAACCTTTAGCAAAGTCTAATAGCCCCACAGTGGGGTATGATTACACAACGTGGGAAACCCGAGAGGTGGCTGCATTTTCCATCAGTGTCTATGTAGAGCAGACAGACAGACAACATGCAAGGAAGCCAGAGCCCAAGATTAGAGTCCCGAGAGTGTCTGGAGATGAGAAGCGTCCTGGGGGAGGCCTCTGAGTTCTACCAACTGTGACGTCGGTGGTTCACCTAGATTTCAAGAGAGCCCCTTGCTGAACATCGCCGGCTGACCCGGAGTGACCGAGGCCCCTGGGGGGTCACAGAGGGAAGAGGGCCTGGGGAGGTGGTGTCCCACACGCTCAGGACAGGGTGTTTCAAGGAAGAAGAGGCCCCAGACATCCAGTGGCCCTGGGAAGCCAGGAAGGATGAGGAATGAGCGGAGTCTGTTGGGTGACAGCGGCGAGGATGCTGGTGAGATCCTAGGGGAGAGCTGCCTCGGTGGGTGGATGGAAATGACAGATGTGGGAATACAGAACAGGGAGAAATAGGTGAGAAAGTATAATCAGGGTGGAAACAGTGCTTCCTAGAAATTTGGCTTTGAACATGGTCCAGGAGCCCCTGTGGTTCCAATTCTCCTGCAACGGTGGAAAAACCATGTGATACCGCCATGCAGCTGTATCGTTTGCTTCTCTTTCTGGAAAGAAAAAAACAACTGTTTATGATTCAAAACCCCACCAAGGGCGCCTTCTTAAGCATCTGCCTTCTGTTCAGGTCATGATCTCAGGGTCCTGGGACTGTGTCCCAAGTCAGGCTCCCTGCTCAGTGGGGGGTCTGCGCCCTCTGCTCCTCCTCCCCACCGCCCCCGCCCCGCTTGCACATGCATGCATGCACTCTCTCTCTAATAAACAAATAAAATGTGTTTTTTTTTAAAGATTTTATTTATTTACTTGACAGACAGAGATCACAAGTAGGCAGAGAGGCAGGCAGAGAGAGAGGAGGAGGAGGCAGGCTCCCTGCCGAGCGGAGAGCCCGACGCGGGGCTCGATCCCAGAACCCTGGGATCATAACCTGAGCCGAAGGCAGAGGCTTAACCCACTGAGCCACCCAGGTGCCCCTAAAATGTGTTTTTTAATCTTAAAAAAAAAACACACACATCAAGATCTGCATTCTCCTTTCACACAGACACATTTTTACATCTTTGGTACAAAATGAACATGGAGTGTTTTCTTAAATTCCAAGAAAACTCTCATCCCCAAAGGGTGCTGATTGCTGGACAGAGAGGGGCCTGCCTTGACAGGGAAATGGTGCTTTGATTGGAAGGCATTTTTGCTCCCAAAAGAGGCTATCAAAGGGTCCAGAAAACCCCGTCCCTCTGAAGCAGGCTGTTCTGCTGCGGGCACTGTGCCGGCTTCCCAAAAGGTCAAGACAAGAGGGAGTTTTGTAAAGCTGCTGTGAGCAAAAGGGTAAAGGGGGGAAGAACTACCCGGGGAGATCTACTGGGGTGGAATGCCAGGGGAGTGGGGGGCCCCCATTCATGCTCCCCTTTCTTGTGATGGTAGAATGTCCAACAGTCATCCCAGGACCAGAGACAAGGGTCAGGATTTTGGTTTTGTTCGTATGCCTGTTTGGTTTTTGTCCCGCTTGGCCATGTCCATCATATCCGCCTCCTCTCAGATGAACGAGAAGCCCAACCACTTCCTGGGGGAGTCTGTGCTGTCTGCAGCCTGAGCAGCGCCCACAAAATGCTGAGCTTCATTCTTAGAACCAAGGGCAACATCTCCCAGGACCCTGGACCTGGCCTGCACAGAGGTTCCAGCACCATCGATGGGCCCAGTCTGAGGGGTACCACTGCTGGTCTCTGGGCTCCACTGGGAGGGAAGTAGGGTCTCGGCTTTGTGGTAATCTTTTTACAAAGCTTTTTATGAAATATGACATACAAAAAGGCATTAAAACTAATAGAGAATGCTCACGTCCCATCACCAAGTATAAGGAAAAGAAAATATCACCAAGAGAGTCAAAAGCCCCAGAGTGGGTCTCTCTGACTGCATCGCCTCCCCGTGCCTCAAGGCACCTGCTACCTTGAGTCTGGGATGTATCCTTTCAGCACCTTCCACTGCAGGAACCCAGACAGGATGGCCTCATGCGGTGAGTCTTGTGGGAAGGGGCTTCCTCTCAGCATTGCAGGAACAAAAAGGAAGAGAAATCACAGCAGCGATTTCTAGAAAACAGGAAAGCCCTAGCAACAGAAATAAGCAATTGCATGGGGCGCCTGGCTGGCTCAGCCATGGGAGCACACAGCTCTTACTCTCAGGGTTGTGAGTTCGAGCCCCATGCTGGGTATAGAAATTACTTAAAAATAAAATCTTTTTAAAAAGAGAGAAAGAAATATAGTTATTGCAGCGAGAAAGAGAGACCAGAAGCTCTCTGTCACTGATACATCAGCTCCAACAGGAGGGACAAGTTTAGTGATCGGCCATCTGACAACATAGAAGCCTGGGAGTGGACAATAACAGAGTAACAGGGCCTGTCACTGAGTTCTGGGGGGCGGAGGTGTTCCCAGTTCATACCAGAGAGTGAGCTGTTTCCAGAGGGGCCCAGGACCGTCCAGCTGGCCCAGTGCACTCAGCCCGTCCCATGGTGAGGGCTCCGTGTTTCCTACAAGTTGATGCTCAGCTGGGTCTACCCACCAGGCTCACATTTGGCTCAGGAAATCAAATACAAGCCCTATTGGATTGTTGGGCTGTCTTGGAGCACTTCCGAGGGGACAGATGAATCAGAGGCTGTTGGTTGGCATTTAACTACAGTTCCAAATTGATCAAATGTCTCCGTGCAGTCTGTCCAAGCCAGCCTAGAGGTGGACCAGACCCAGTGGCCAGAGGGGCTGCAGGCTTGCCGGCTGTGTTTGCCCACCCTCTCCTCCCCCGCCACGCTGGGCATGGGCCACCTGCCCGTATTGTGAAATCACTTGCCTGAGCTCCTATCAGGGCTAGTTTTCTGTTCAGGACATCTTTCTCCTCTCTTTGTCCTTTGTATGGGTCCCATGGTGTATTAATCTGCTCAAACTGCCAAAACAAAATACCATAGACCCAATGGCTTAAACAACAGAAATGTATTTCTCCCAGGTCTGAGGCTGGAAGGCCAAGATCAAGGTGCCAGCCAGTTGGCTTCATCATGAGGTCTCTTCTGGCATGTAGGTAGGGGGCCACCGTCTCAGGGTACTCACAGCACCTCATCTTTGTGCACGTAAGTAAGGGAGGGGCAGGGGGAGGAGAGAGCGAGCTGTGGTGCTTTTTCTTCCTACAAGGACATCAGTTGTGTTAGATTAGGGGCCCCCCTTATGATTTCATTTAATCTAAATTATATCCTACAGACCATATTTCCAAATACAGTCCCATGGGGTTAGGGATTTTTTTTAAGATTTTTATTTATTTATTTGACAGACAGAAATCACAAGTAGGCAGAGAGGCAGGCAGAGAGGGGGAAGCAGGCTCCCTGCTGAGCAGAGAGCCCGGCGTGGGGCTCGATCCCAGGACCCTGGGATCATGACTTGAGCTGAAGGCAGAGCTTTAACCCACTGAGCCACCCAGGTGCCCCTGGGGTTAGGGTTTTAAGACATGCATTATGGAAGAGCACAACTGAGTCCGTTGCACATAGACACCCAAGAACTGCTCATAATCTGGTCTGCAGCTCCACAGAGAATAGAGTCAATTTTCTGTAAGTGTTAGAAACGTTCTGTATCTGTGTGGTGGTTATACAGGGGTGTGTGTGTGTGTGTGTAAATTATTTGAGGTATATACTTAAGAATTATATGCTTTGCTATATGTATGTTACACTTCAAATTTTTTCTTAATTTTAATGAACACAGAGAAGAGAATCCAATTAGATCTCTGAGGGCTTTGGGAATGAAGAAGGTGGCCCAGAGTGTCCTTAGGCTAGGAATTGACACCAAGGCTTTAACATGCAGGAATGAAAGGATCTTAGCTTTCATTGAGCATTTTGTGAGGGTAGTTCTGCCCATAGGAAAGGGAAGTCTACTCACTGTGTCAAGTAGAAAGAATCTTACATGAATCCAAAAAAATCTGAACAGTGAGACCTCACAAGGGACAGAAACTGGGATATTCCCTCACTGCTAACTCAGTCTCTCTCTGTCTCTCTCTCCCTCTTGGTCTCTCTCTCTACCTCGCTCTCAGTCTCCCCCTCTCCTGCAATTTCTCCCTATGCCTGTGTATCTACTCACTTTGGTCTTTGGACCCATTTCCTCTCCTTTCTCTTCGTGCTTCCAATATGGCTGCCACAGCTGTTGGGTCAGTATGAGTCTCCCTCCTCAGCGCCTACTATCAACTATTCCTTCCCTTTGTGTCTCTTAGGTCAACCTCCCAAGAAGTGTCCCAGCATACCTTTTTGAGCCAGTGTCCTGATGTAGGTGAAAAGGCTGCCCTTGGGCCCAAACATCTACAGCAGGAAGAAGGAGGCCATGTTGTACAGTTTGAAGTTATGTATGGGCCAGGTCCTGGGTTAGAAGAACCCATTTTCAAAGGAGCTGTGGAGGAGAAGGCAACAAGAGATGACTTCCTCAAGAATGGTAAGTTTGAAGGATCTCCATATATATTTTCTTGCAATGTTTTTAGTTTGGGTCTCAAGGGAACGCTGGTCAGAAACAGTGAGTTGGGAAGTGTTCTCTCCTTTTTGGTTTTCTGGAAGAGTTTGTGGAGAACTGCCATTCTTTCTTCTTGAAAGATTTGGTGGAATTTAACAGTAAAGCCATCTGGGCCTGGAGTTCTCTTTCTGAGAAGGTTTCTTAGCTATAAATTCAATTTCTTCAATAAATATAGGGCTATTCAAGTTATCTCTTTCTTTTTGAGTTGGCTTTGGTGGTTGGAGTCTTTTAAGGAAATTGTTTGTCTAGGAGCCCCCGGGGTGGCTCAGTCTGTTAAGCGTCTACCTACCACTCAGGTCACAATCTAAAGGTCCTGACATTAAGTCCCACGTCAGGCTCCCTGCTCAGTGGGGAGTCTGCTTTTCTCTCTGCCCCTGCCCTCTGCTCATGTTCTCTCTCCCTCTCTCAAATAAATAAAAAATCTTAAAAAAAAAAAAAAAAAAGGCTGGAGAGGGTATGCTGTGGTGAGTGCTGTGAAGTGTGTAAACCTGGCGATTCACAGACCTGTACCCCTGGGGCTAATAATATATTATATGTTAATTTAAAAATTATTTTTAAAAAAGGAAATTGTCCATATCATCCAAGTCACAGAGTTTATTGACATAAAGTTGTTCATAGTATGTCTTACTAGCCTTTTCACATCCATACAATCTGTACTGGTGTCCCCTCTCTCCTTCTTGATATTGGTGAATTGTGTTTTCTCTATTTTTTTCCTGGCCAGTTCAGCTAGAGGTTTATCAATTTCATTGATTTTTCTCAAAGAACCAGCTCTTGGCTTCACTGATATCCTTTATTGTTCTTTTTCCTATCTTGCTGATATCTTCTTTGATCTTTACTGTTTCATGTGCTCCTTTTGGATTTAATTTATTCACCTTTTTCTAGTTTCTTAAGGTAGAAGCTGGGGTCACTGATGTGATATCCATCTAATTTTCTAACGTAAGCATTTAGTGCTGTGAGGACACAGGTCTTTGATGACAGCCTATAACTTGAGCCCTGGGTCAAGTCTCATCTGAGGCCACTGGTCCCCAGCTCTGGCTACCCATCAGAGCCACCCTATAAACTTCTAAAACACTCGTGCCTGGGCCCCACCCCAGGCCAGTTAAGACAAAATCTTTGGGAATAAGCTGCAGGATGAGTAGTTGTCAAAACTCAGCAGGTGGGTTTAAGGGACGGCTGGGTTGGTGCATCACTACCACACTCGGCTAGTGTTTCTCAAACTGTAATGAAGGTGGTTCTGTTTTTGTTTTTATTTATTTTTTATTTCCAAGTTTATGTTCCTGTTATCTTATGAAATACTTTATAACATACAATAAAAATGAACCATGTGATTTCAAGAAGTTTCCCTCCGGAAGAGTGGTACTTCTGTTGCCTCTTAAAATCCAGGTGTTCTCATTATTCTTTATTATTTTTTAACGATTTTATTAATTGATTTGACAGTGAGAGAGAAAGCACAAATGGGGGAGGGAGAGGGAGAAGCAGGCTTCCCACTGAGCAGGGAACAGGATGCAGGGCTTGATCTGAGGACCCTGGGATCATGGCCTGAGCCACAGGCAGATGCTTAGCCGACTGAGCCTCCCAGGTGCCCCTTATTATTCCTTATTATTATCAGCAACAGAGGAAAGGGGGTTGGTACAAAGAGGATTGTGCACGTGGTCATTTCAGCTGTATAGTTGTACCCCCTTGTGGGATTGTAACAGTTCATGGAACATTCCAGTCCATGGACCATGCTTTGAGTAGCACTGTCTACATGTCTTGATTGTATGAGCCCATAGCTTCTTTTTATTGTTTAAACTTACTGGAGTTGGGTTTTTGGAAGAGGAAGATTCCAGCGAAAGTACCCTCCCACAGACATAACCATGTATTCTGCAGTCACCTGTTAACACATTTCTCCCCCTCTCCCACACAAGAGCTACAAGCATCGCAGAGTAGTGTGCAGTCCTGGTTTGTTTGATGATGACTGTGTGGTTGCCATGTACCTCATTCTGGCTCCCTTTCTGGAGCAGAGCCCAGATGAGGCAAACTTCCTTCCAGCCATTGTGGATAACACTAAAGAAAACTGAGAACACCTAGGCTTGAGAGGCAATGGAAGCACCATTTCTTTTTATATTATAAAAAAAATTCTAGAAGCTACAGGATAGCAGATATGGATTTCAACATATTGGCTTTTTTTTTTCCCCGACACTCAAATCACCCCACTTGTGAGCAGAGACAGCTCCTTCGGGTTGCCTCCTGTGTCCTTAAATCCACATCATGGTCTTTGATATCTTCCTTGCTTGCCCGTTCCAGTCTTGGGAGAGCATTTCTCAGAAGCCCTGGCTCTTTTCAGTGGAGAATGGTATTTAAAGACTAAGTTATTGGGGTCCTTGAGGGGCTCAGTCAGTTAAGCGTCCGACTTGACTTCCTCTCAGGTCATGATCTTCTGGTCGTGACATTGAGCCCTGAACTGGGCTCCACACTGAGCACAGAGTCTGTCTGCCCCTCTCCTTCTGCTCCTTTCCCTGCTCACTTGCTCTCTAAAATAAATAAGTAAAATCTTAAGAAAAAAAGACTAATATCTAGGCAAGATATATATGGTTGATCCTTGAAATAATGCAGGGGTTAGGGGCATGGACCCTGCGCTGTCAAAATCCATGTATAACTTGAGTCCTCTAAAACTTAACTGCTGAGAGCCTCCTGATGACCAAAAGCCTTGCTGATAACACAATTTACACACATTTTGTATGTTACATGTATTATATATTATTTTCCTATAATCAAGTAAGCTAGAGAAAAGAAAACATTAAGCACCTGGGTGGCTGAGTCGTTAAGCGTCTGCCTTTAGCTCAGGTCACGATCCCAGGGTCCTGGGATCGAGCCCCACATCGGGCTCCCTGCTCAGCGGGAAGCCTGCTTCTCCCTCTCCCACTCCCCCTGCTTGTGTTCCCTCTCTCGCTGTATCTCTCTCTGTCAAATAAATAAAATCTTTTAAAAAGAGAAAATCATAAGAAAGAGAAAATACATTTACAGACTGGACTGTATTTATGGAAAAAATCTGTATCAGTGGGGCGCACACAGTTCAAAGCTGTGTTGTTCAAGGGTCAACTGTATAGTTTTTAAACACAGAAATTTCATGATTTTTCAAAAGATCTGTTTGTTTGGTTGTTGTTGTTGTTTTTTCTTTTTAACCACAACTTGAGGCCTTTTCATTAAGTCAGTTAATGACCTGAAACCATCAAGTCACTTGGGATTAAGGGTTGGTTTGGATTAGAGCAGTTTCTTAACCTTAGCTCTGTTGACATCTGGAGCTGGAAAATTCTTCGTTGTGGAGACCGTCCTGTGCTCTGTAGGATGTTCAGTGAGCAGCCTCCCAGCTCTCTACATACATACTGGAGGCCGGGAGCCCCCTGCCAGCCGTGACCGCCAAGAATGCCTCTGCACGAGGCCAGATCATCTCCCATTCAGAACCGCTGGATAGGCTCCGGGATTCTCTGGGAAGCGTCATGGACCAGCCAGAGAAAACCTGGGCCCCTGATTGGACACCCATGGCAGCTTCCTTGCCTCTACTTCCCCCGTGGGTCTAGTCGGGATACTGGTGACAGGATAAAGCAACACAATACGGGAAGCCATCTGACCCGCAAGGAGTCATCGACGTGAAAGCGAGGAGCAGACATCCCGTCATGGGCCGCCCCACACTGAAGCCACATGTTGCTTTCTGCTCACTTTGCTCAGCCCATGCAGCATCCAGCAGGACCGGCTCCAACCCCGAGGATTGCTCAAACTCTCTGAGCTCCCACCAGGCTCCTTTTCATGTTAGCCCTGTTTCAGATCTTGCATTTTACTGTCACCCAGAGAAAGCCCCACTTAATTCACACCAGATGCCGAGGGAGTCGTCGCGAATCAATACATCATCATCCAGAAACCACCAACGTGAATCATAAGGACAGACAGGACTTTCTTCCTCTCTGCAAAACAGTGACTAGAATAGTGTTTTTCCCTTTTAGAAGAAAAAAATTTTTTATGAGGTCAAGAGCGGGCTTAGGGCTCTGCTTGCAAAACCTGCGTGTCCTTGGGTGTGAAAGGGGGGAGTGCGTGTCCCCCACGAGACAGTGCGTGAGACCTGCCGCGAGTCTAGACTGGGGGGACCAGCGACCCCCAGGAGCTGTCTTCCAGCTCTGTGTCCATCCGAGACTCTGTCAGGAATCTCTGTCAGGAAGGACGACGGGCCTCTGGGGAGCTTGGGGGGGGGGGCCTTCCAGGAAATGAGCGTCCAGACCAGTCTCCCGCAAGCCTGCCTCTACTTCCCCAGATGCTGGCCTGTGGGTGTTGGAACCCCTCTCTGCCCTCCCTGTGGGCCAAGGACATTGCTTCCCCCACCTGCCCCCAGAGACTCTCTCCGGGGACTCTGAGCCTTGAATGGAAGGAGGAAAAAGCGGAGAAGAGGTAGGGGCTGACCCATGCGGCAGCAGCTGCTTGAGACTGTCAGTTGCTTTCTCTGGGTCCCCAAGGCCTCCCTGCTTTCTGGCCCTTTCAGAGCAGGTCCTTCATCTTTCCCCCTCCTTCATGAGGGCCATGTCCTTGCCGTGAACTCCCCCTTACCCCGTGGTCAGGGCCAGCGCCTGTCGCTCACCACACAACCCCGAAGCTGTCTGCGAAGGGCACCTTGCGCCATGAGCATGTGGGGCTCAAACTGTGCTCAGTGACACTTACGAGGTGCAAGTTAGGAGGTCTCCCCTCTGTAAGGCGAAGCAGGAGCCTCCGAGGCAGAGGCCTCCCTGCACTTAGCGCATCATGCCGGGCGGAGGACCTGGCCCATGGATGTGGCCGGTGGGGGATCCCGACTCGGGACTGAGGCCTTGGGCAGTGAGAGAAAACGAGCCTGCTAGCAGGGAGGGCCCCGGTAACACTCTGGGGCCAGCCCCACACCCCGGGAATCTGTGCTGACTCGGTCTCTGGACGCTCCATTCTCTTACACATCCCCTGTTGCTCTCTCCTGCCTGTTGTCTGACAACCCTGCCCTGTGTCACCTAGCTCTCCCCCTCTTAAAACCACTGTCTCCATTATCCATTCTTTCCAATCTCCGTGGCCTCCACATTGCCTTCACTCCTAGCAGAAGACGAGTTTTCTACTCATACAGAAAAACTTTAGTCCATCATACAGGGACTCCCTCATCTTGCCAACACAAAACCTGCACTCCTTCCCTCCTTGCTGCCCCAGCCTGTGCCCCGCAAGGTGTGTAGCTGCGCCCCCTAGATGCCCATTAGATGGCCGCCCCACCCCCCCATGAGTCATGATGATTGAAATGTTTCCAGACTTTGCCAAATGTCCCTGGGGGTGTAGAGTCTCCCCAGGTGAGACCCATTGATCTAGACCAACCACCGGTCACTCTGTCTCACACTCGGGGTGCACTTCTGATCCATACGAAGTACACACGTTTTACCAACCTTCACCTACCTCTCAGACAGAGCCCTTCCCATGGCCACAGCCTCCCCTGGATTTCCGTGCATGCCTCAGGCACCCCCGTGTGTCCCCGGCTCTAGGGACCACCCTTCAGGTCCTGCAGATGGCCCCCTCAGTTGATTTGAGAAAAGAAAAAGCACACTTCGCCTCTCCCCCTGCACTCTACTGTGCAGACATCTCCTGCAGAGATTGACTTCAGAATTCCTGGTTCCTTCTTAGGCCTCTCCAACCTCTTTATAAGCTGGAGGTGGGCAGTCAGTGTAGTGACTCAGACCCAATGCTCTGACATTTCCCTTCCTGGCCCTGCTTGGGAGCTCCAGCAGCCCACGTGGAAATGGGGGAGCGGCCGCCACACTTGTCGGGGCCTCAGCCAGCCGGGAGGCAGAAGGAGCTGGTATTAGCATCCCTGGGCCCTTTAGAAATGACTTTGTTCCTCTTCTCTGGATTCTTTCTCCCTCCTGTTTCTTCAACTTCCTCCTCCTAACTGGAACATTTAAACATGTTTAAATCTCTCCCCAAATTAAAAAAAAAAAAACACATACCTGCTTTGACCCCAGAGTTCCTTGCAGCTATCACCCTAATTCTCTCCTCCCCTTGGAAGCCAAACTTGTGAAAAAGCTGTGGACATCCACTGTCTCCCTGTCCTCACCTCCCACTCCTCCAGTGTGGCTTCCACCCTCACCAGGCCCTGGAGACAGCTAGAATGGTCATGATCCGGGCACAGCTGAGCTGTGGCTGGAGAGCAGGAGGCCGGCCTGACCCCAGCAGGGACTCTGGCTGTGGGAGCGGCAGCAGGGGACGGCCACAGTTGGCCTTCCCCAGGGTTGTGAGCGGAACTGCAGATGATAGCTTGGCCCTTCTGAGCAATTCCAGAAAGAATAGCTGGCCTTGAGTCCTGGGAGTGTGTCAACACCTCCTTGCCTTCATTCGTTCCTTCCTTCGTTTGTCTACTGAGCACAACTCAGGCCAGCCACTAAGGAAGGCACCTGGCATCCACCATGTGAATGAAACAGATCTAGTCTCCACGCTTATGGGGTTCATGGTCTCCTCAGGGCAGGAGGTAATGAAGAGTCAAGAACATACACAATGACCACCGAGATGTTTTATAGAGGAAAAGTGCAGGGCAAAGAACAGTGGGGTCTGATCTCCCTGGAAAGTCAGAAAGACAGCTTGAGGCTGAGGTCTGACTGTTGAGTAGGAATCAGCTAGTCCAAGAGGACCAGGGAGGAAGAAGGTGACAAGGGGACTGGGGGAAAAGGAGTAAGGACAGTCTTCCCCCAGGGGACCAGGGATTCCAGAAGGGGGAGAGACTGACAGGCTGGGGAAGAGATTGACAGGGCTGGGGGAGAGGGATGAGATGGGCTGGGTAGAAATTGGGTTTTTATCTCTGCCTCATCATCTCCGTGCATGCCCTTCTCCTGCTGAGTTCCGAGGGCTGTCCACACCCTCGGTTCCCTCTATGGGGTCCGCCCTGCTTTTCCTCTGTTCTGTCAGGACCTAGCTCTGACCTACCCTGGATGGGAGTGTCCCACAGAATTCCACTCGGGCTCTGGCTTTCACCCGCGCTCTTCTCTCTTGACATTGTCTCCCGGGTGTGTGGACCATCCTGACAGATGTGCCGTCCAAAACTCTCTCCTGGTGGCCAGGTGCAGAGCTCCATCGGCCCAGTGATGGTCTCCCCATGGGGATCCTGCCACCATCTCAAACACGGCAGATTGCAGTTTTAAAATCTAAGTCTCATTTTTGTGGAAGGAAATATAGAAAATAATGTAAGTCATCCTTTCCTCCCCCCAACCTGATGAGAAAGGGATCAGCTAAGACGGACAATCTTGAACAGAGTGTGAGCATTCGACCCAGACCTATGGAAATTGGGCACAGATGGTGAGCCATGAACGGCCTTTCTTTACGCTGATAAGGAAACTGAAATCAGACAAAGAGCTTTGATTAGCTGATTAATCAAGTTGGAGCAAGTTCCCAGGAAAGCTAAATTTAACTATGCCCTGTTCCCAAACTACAGACTTCCTGTTTCATGATTCCTTCCAACTCAGTGTAATTGGAATGTTCCGTATGGGTGATGGGTATAGGAGGGGATCGTTACACTATTCTTCTGTGTGTGTTTGAAATTTTTCATGAGCATCTAAAAAAGGAAGTAACATCTCTCTGTGTGTGTTTTATAAAAGCAACTGGCCTGTCTTAATTGGTGGGTGAGTGCTTATCTGCCACGCGATCCTTAACCTCCTGGTTTGAGAGAATTGTGTGGACTCGTGAATGTTCTTTATTGCAGGACATCATGAGACATGAGATGTGTAACCGAGCACCGAAGTTGCAGATGACATCATCAATGAATTATTTTTCTTTGTGCTCTTTTTCTTCATTCTTCCAACCATATGTGTATATAAAGAGTGTGTGTGTGTGCGCGCGCGCGCGCGCGTGTGTGTGTGTGTGTGTGTGTGCGCGCGCGTGAGCACTCGGAGGTTCTGAGCAAGGAGGAAGTGGTTCAATCTGCTTGTCTCTGAGCAGCTGTTGGCTTTTAGAATAAAGAAGGGTCTCAGCCTCCTTTCCGATTCAGATGCAGCATGAGACTTGCTCTCCTTCACCACGTCTAAATATAAATGCCTGTCTTCTCCCTCCCATAAAACGCAGCCCTCTTCCCTGTAACAACGAAGGAAAGACTGGAGGCTTCGCATGGGGTTTAGGTTAGGGCTGCAAGAGGCGTTTAGGTGTTGGGTGTCAAAGGAATGTCTGGAAGAGGAAGCAAACCGGACTGGAAGCGTGCTGCGGGTCAGAGAGCTCCGCGCCGCCGAGCCCCCGGGGCGCATGCGCAGGCATGGCGGGGCCACGCGGACCTCCAGGCTAGGGGATCCCTGGGGGCATCGGAGGGCTCAGCCTGTGGATTCTGCAGCCCTCACTGCTGTTCCTTCCCACCCTTCTCCCTCTCCCGTCTTCCATTCAGCAGAAGAACACAGACCCTCTGGGCATAGATCTGAGTCCTTCCAGATTATCAGCTGGCACACTGCACCCACGTGGTTTAAATGTGGATCGTGATACACGCTAGTCACCCCTTCTCCGTGGGGGATACGTTCCAAGACCCCCCAGTGGATGCCGACACCGCAGATAGTACCAAACCCTATATGCACGATGTCTCTTCCTACACCTACATGCATGCCTGTGGTAAAGCTTCAAGGACCAATCAGGCCCCCTAAGAGCCGGACAGCAGTGACTCACGTTCAGAGCAGAACAATCATAACAATACTCCGTGACACAAGGTAGGTGAGCGTGGTCTCTCTCTGTCTGAGCATCTTACGGTCTGTCCTCCCCCGTTTCTTGTGAGGATGCGAGATGATGAAATGGCTCCATGAGGAGACGACAGGAGGCCCCGGCAGAGACACTGTGACTTAGCATTAGGCTGCCCGGGAGCTTCCGATGAGAACCACGGTTGACCTCGAGTAACTGAGACCCTGGAAAGGAAAACTGGAGGTGAGGTGGGGAGACTACGGTGACTCGGAACATTTGGAACACCTGTAGGAACAGGGTCGGCAACCATCATAGAGCCTCTACTATGGCATCGCCTTTTCTTCTTTTTTTAGATTTTTTTTAATTTTTAATTTTAATTTGTTTTTTTTCTTTTTTCTTTTTTTATTTGACAGAGATCACAAGTAGGCAGAGAGGCAGGCAGAGAGAGAGGTGGAAGTAGGCTCCCCAATGAGCAGGGAGCCCAACGCGGGGCTCAATCCCAGGACCCTGAGATCATGACCTGAGCCAAGGCAGAGGCTTTAACCCACTAAGCCACCCAGGCGCCCCACCTTTTCTTTTTTTTAAGCTGACTTGAGACATGAGTCTCAAGTACACAACGTAGGGATTCTGCATCTTCATCCCCGTGACTTACTCATTCCGTCACTGGAAGTCTTCCCCTTCCATCCCCCCCCCAACTCCCACCCCCCACAACCATCATTGTGTTCTCTGTATCTGTGAGTCTATTTCTGCCTTTTGTTTGTTTTGTTTTCTTAGATTCCTCTTTAAGTGAAATCGTATGGCATTTGTCTTTCTCATCTGGCTTATTTTATTTAGCTTACACCCTCTAGGTTCAACTGTTATTGCAAATGGCACAATCTCATCCTTTTTTAGAACTGGCTGAGTAATGTGTGTGTGTGTGTGTGTGTGTGTACACACCACATTGTCTTTATCCACTCATCTATCAGTGGACACTTGGACTGCTTCCGTATCTTGGCTATTGTAAATAATGCTGCTGGAAACATAAGGGTGCATGCATCTCTTTGAATTCGTGTTTACATTTTCCTTGGTAAACACCCAGTAGTGGAATTCGTGAATAGCGTGGTAATTCTATTTGTAACTTTTTGAGGAACCTCCATACTGTTTTCCATGTTGGCTGCACCAGTTTGCATTCCCACCAATGGTGCATGAAGGTTCTTTTTTCTCCACATCCTCGCTAACACTTATTTTCTTATAAGTGTTTCTTATTTTAGTCATTCTGACAGGTATGAGGTGATCTCTCATTGTGGTTATGATTTGCATTTCCCTGATGATGAGTGATATTGCTTATCTTTTCCTGTGTCTTTTGGGCATCTGTATGACTTCTTTGGAAAAGAGGACTTGTCTATTCAGGCCCTCTGCCCATTTTTAATCAGATTATGTGGGGCTTTTTTTTTTTTTTGAAGATTTTATTTATTTATTTGACAGACAGAGATCACAAGTAGGCAGAGAGGCAGGCAGAGTTGGGGGAACAGGCTCCCCACTGAGCAGAGAGCCTGAAGCGGTGCTCGGTCCCAGGACCCCCCGACCATGACCTGAGCTGAAGGCAGAGGCTTCAACCACTGAGCCACCCAGGTGCCCCTATTTGGGGCTTTTTTAGTGTTGAGTTGTATAAGTTTGTTTTTTTAAAAGATTTATTTTAGATAAAAAGAGGGGGGAAAAAAGGACAAGGGGAGAGGGAAAGAGAATCTTAAGCAGACATCCACATACAGCAGGGAGCCTGATGCAGGCCTCCATCTGACAACCCGAGATCACAACCTGAGCTGAAACCAAGAGTTGGTACCACTCAGGCACCCCAAGTTGTAGAAGTTCTTTATATATTTTGAATATCAACATTTTTTAAAAGATTTTATTTATTTGTTAGAGAGAGAAAGCACAGGCAGACAGAGGCAGAGGGAGAAGCAGTCTCCCTGCTGAGCAAGGAGCCCGATGTGGGACTCGATCCCAAGACGCTGGGATCATGACCTGAGCCGAAGGCAGCCGCTTAACCAACTGAGCCACCCAGGCGTCCCTGAATATTAACATCTTATCGGGTTTATTGTTTGCAAATATCTTCTCCCATTTGGTAGACTGACTTTCCATTTTGTTGATGATTTCCTTCGCTGTGCAAAAGCTTATTGTGTTGGTGTAGTTCTAACGGTTTATTTTTTCTTTTGTTTTTCTTGCCTGAGGAGACATATCTAGAGACATGTTGCGATGGGTGATGTCAAAGAAATTACTGCCTGTTTTCTTCCAGGAGTTTTATGATTTTAGGTCTCACATTAGATATTTAATCCATCTTGAGTTTATTTTTGTGTGTGGTGAAAGAAAGCGGTCCAGCAGCATTCTTCTGCATGGAGCTGTCCAGTTTTCCCAACACCGTCTGTTGAGCCTGTCTTTTCCCCTTGGATATTCTTGCCTCTGTTGTTGTAGGTTAATTGACCATATAATTGTGGGTTTATTTCTGGGCTTTCTATTCTGTTCCATTGATCTGAGTGTCTATTTTTGCCTACCCTGGTCTCACTTTTACTTTCTGTCTCTCTTTTTTGTGAAGTCTTTATAGGGTTTACCAATTTCATTTATCTTTTCCAAGATCCAATTTTTGGTTTTCTCTGTTTTTGTTAGTTTTCTACTTCACAGATTTCTACTCATCTTTATTGTCTCCTCTCTTCCTGTTATTTTTGATTTAATTTTTCTTGATTCCTAAGGTAGACTGCTAGATCATTGATTCAAAATTTCTCTTCTGTAATATAAACATTTAAAACCATAAAGTTTCTTCTAAGCACAGCTTTATCTGCACCCCACATATTTTGATATGTTGTATTTTCATTCTCTTTAGTTTAAGGTATTTTTATTTATTTATTGAAGATTTTATTTGTTTGTTTGTTCATTTTAGAGGCTGGGAGAGGCAGAGGGAGAGGGAGTGAAAGAATCCCAAGCAGACTCCCCACTGAACAAGAAGCTTGACTTGGGGCTTGATCCCAGGACCCTGAGATCATGACCTGAACTGAAACCAAAAATCAGATGCTCAGGTGACTGAGCCACCCAGGTACCCCTAACATATTCTTAAGTTTTCCTTGTGGATTTTTTCTTTGACTTGTAAGTTTTTTAGTAGTGTGTTGCTTAATTTCCAAATACTGGAGGCTCCTCTAGGTTTCTTTTTGTTATTATTTCTCTTTAAAAGAAAACCAAAGACCCAGAATTGTATCACCTAGGTTAAGGCCTTAAGTCAATAAACCAAGACTTAACACCTAACCTAATTACAGTTTCAACCCCCCGGAAATGTAACCTTTTACCAGTGGATATGGAGATTTCCTGATCATCGTTAGGAAATACACTGATATATACTGATAGGCTCCTTCCGTTCCCCTTAAGAGGGTAACCTTCCCTAAGAATGGATTCTTTGCTTTAATTTCCTTTTTTCCACTCCTGCTCTACCTTTAAAAACCCTCCCTTTTCTGTAGCCCTTTGGAGATCTGCTCTACTTGCCAGTTGGGATGCTGCCCGATTCATGAATCCTTTAACAACACCCCTTAGATCTTCAGATTTACTTCATTAAATTTTTTTTAACATTTAGAATTCCATTGTAACCAGAGAACATACTCTAAGATATCAGTCCTTTGTTATTTATTTATTTATGTCATGGTCTAGCGTGTGGCTTATCTTGGGGAATGTTCATGTGTTCTTCAACAGTAAGTGTACTCTGCAGTCACTGGGCACAGTGCTGTGGACACAGACATGGACAGAAATGATGAGCGAGAAAATCATAGTTGTAGCCAGTGTGTAGCCAACAGTTCTAGAGACACTGGGTTTTCTAAACATGTTTGGCAAATACCTTTGTCTTGGTGTTGCAGATCTTCAACTGAATAGGAAATCAAAACACAAACCCAGGAACATTCCTTTTTTTTTTTTTTTTTAAAGATTATGTTTACTTATTCATTTGAGCGAGAGAGACAGAAATAGCAACAGAGAGCACGAGCGGGGAGGAGAGGGAGAAGCAGGCTCCCTGCTTGATCCCAGAACCCCGGGATCATGACCTGAGCTGAAGGCAGACACTCAACGGACTGAGCCACCCAGGCACCCCGCCCCTGCCCAGGAGCATTCCACGGGAGTCAGGAAGAACAGAGTCCCTACCAGAGCCCCCATGGCCGCTCCTCTTGAAGCACAAGGACCCTGGTGGGCATTTCACTGAGAGCTCTTGCCTGCTGGTCAGCAGCAAATTGGCAGGCATTATCACTCTGCCTCTCTCCTCCCCTCCCTGCCTACACTGAAGCCGAATTCTCTTTGCAGTCAGACATTCAAGGCCAAGGACTTTCTGTCATGTCTCAGTATGGTTTTTTCCATGATGGACTTTGATGTGTATCCCAACATAAGGCTATTCACAACTACATAGCTTATAGGGATGTTGGTTTCCTAGGTTGGGTTTCCAAAAGCAAATATTGAGACAGGAGTCATGTGCAAATGGTTTATTAAGGAAATACTCCAGGGGGAAACAAGGGAAGGAGTAGGGAAAGACATATAGGAAAGGTAAGACGCCAGCAAGAGTGTGGTGTTGGCCAAGCACCAAGAGATACAGAGGGGAGCTCTGAAGGGCAAACCGTGCCTCAGAGTGTGTCCCTCCTCAGACCCCCGTGCTGGTCCGTAGCCGGGGACTCAGAGGAAAGGCACATTAATTCCCGGGCACTTCTGGCAAGCTTAGTTGTGCAAAGCAGCCTCTGTAGCCCGAGGGAGATCCTCAAACAGTCGCAGGGAGGAGCTGGAGGGTCACAGAACAGAAAGGGTGAAAGGGACTGTGATATTGGGATTTATAATAAGAGATATATATCTGGTCTTTGTCCCTCTTCCTGGCACAGAACTCCTAAAATCCTTGGAATTGTCTTAAGTGATGAGAGTCATAAAGGTGTCTTCTCAAGTTGTGTGAACGAAGTTACCTAGGAAACCCTTAGATTTTCCCAAGGGGAAGGTCTTGCCAGGGGAGCCAATTTTGTGATCAGAGGGTTGGAACTTTCAGTCCTACCCCCTGCCCTCCACGGAGGGGAGAGGGGCTGGAGGCTAGTCATTTGCCAGTGGCTAGTGATTTTATCAATTGTGCCTATGGAATGAATCCTTCATAAAAAAACAAAAAAACAAACAAACAAAAAAAACCAGAAGGATGGGGTTTGGAGAGCTTCTGGGTTGGTGAGCAAGTACAGATTTGGAGAGACAGATGGTTGGAGAAGGCATGGCAGCTCTGTAACACTTTCCCCATCCCTTGCCCTGTGCATCTCTTCCTTTGGGCTGTTACTAAGTTACATCCTTTTATAATAAATTGGTAATCTAGTGAGTTCAATGTTTCTTTTTCTGTGAGCTTCTCTAGAAAATTAATTGAGCCCAAGGACGGAGCCATGGGAACCTCCAATCTATAATGTTGATCAGACGCCCAGGTGACAACCTAGACTTATGGTTGGCATCTGAAGAGGGGAACAGTCTTGTAGAACTTTGCCTTAACCCGTGGGATCTGATGTTATCTTCAGGTAGATTGTGTCAGAATTGAGTGGAATTAGATAGATGGTGATTCAGAGAATTACTTGGTGTGGGGGAAAAAACAAGAACTGTTGGAATTGGAATCAGAATTAAAGGGACTGAAAGGGATATAGGTGAAGCACCATTTGCTATGATAGGACACTTACAAATAGAAGAGCTTGACATATATTTTTTTTAAATGCTTTGCTCTACTTTAGTAAGATAGCATTTAGTATATGATGGTTTTTAAGTGGGTGCCCCTGAGAGTATAGAAGAAAGTTTCATGAGTCAACCCATTAATATTGCCAGATGAGAAAGTCTTGTCTCTTTGATAGCTATGCATCTTGTGCTTGCAAGAACTAAGGGCAAGATCTAGGCTGTTTGATTCAGGTATCTGCACATACCTTGGACAGTTTCATTTTCAAATTCCTATTTTTGCCACTTTACTGCCTTGATGAAAGTCTGCAGTGAATTTCTTGCTGTCTCTGAGAGGCTTCGCAGACTTCCTTTTCAGTATCGTCTTAAAGTGTGTGTCCCATTATATTAAAGGACAGGGGTACTTCAGATCTGACTGTGAAACATTTCCGCAGCTCTTTGATGACAATAGCATTTTGCATATGGTGATATTTCTCTGTCTCCTATGAACATGCATTTCTGCTTCTGTGATCAGCAGTTCTTCATCTGGATGAAATTAAACAGAATAATCCATTGTATGCTTTGAAAACGGCAGGCATGGGGCCGTGGGTGGCTCACTTGGTTAAGCGCCTGCCCTTGGCTCAGGTCATGATCCCAGGGTCCTGGGATCGAGTCCGCAGTGGGGCTCCCTGCTCAGCAGAGAGTCTGCTTCTCCCTTTCCCTTTCCCTCTGCCCCTCTCCTCCCCTTCCCTCCCCTGCGCTCATGTTCTGTCTCTCTCCCGCTGTCAAATAAATAAATAAATGAACAAATAAATAAATAAACAAAATAAAAATTGCAGGCACAAGAGTACTGTGACCCACAATGGGGCATCTAAGAACACATCAGTAGCTCTCATCAAACTTCTCTACCATACTTGCTTTATTCATGTGAACCATTCCTGGATCATGTGAGCAAAGTGAAGGAGAAGATTCTTGGGCGCCATCAAGTGGCCATCTGGGGTATTACCTCAGGTCACCTGGGTGAAGAGTCCAGCGTCTCAGATGTCCCTCTGCCCCCTGAATGTGGGTGCTGGTTTTGGAGCAGAGCAACTTTCAAGAAGTTGTCAGAGAAACCTGGTTGTTGGGTGAGGAAAACAAAGCAATGGCTTGAGAGGAGAGAAAAGGTTGCAGCAGCCAAAGCATTTTCAGCCAGAGCATCTCACAAGGCTTCTTCGGAAGACAGTGTTAGGCGTAAAAAGTCCTTAGTCTAAAGACATTTGGAGATTTATTTCTCTTCATTGATTTCCTGGTTGGTCATAAATATGAACAACCCCAAAGTCACCTGGAGTTGATCAAAGCATTGATTTATTAGAAGGTACATGTGTTGAAAGCAGTCAGCCCATCACCTGTGTAGATAGGAGACATCAAAGGGGAACAACCTCCCGACCTCATGAACGGAAACCAGTGAACAGATCCATCTATGTAAGACAGTAAAATGTCTCTGAGGCCATTATAGTTCAGTAAGGTGGACAGTAACAGCATCCGTTGAAAACCCGACTATTTGGGCGCCTGGGTGGTTCAGTAGGTTAACGCCTCTGCCTTCAGCTTGGGTCATGATCCCAGGGTTCTGGGATCGAGCCCCACATTGGGATCTCTGCTCTGCAGGGAGCCTGCTTCCCCCTGTCTCTCTCTGCCTGCCTCTCTGCCTACTTGTGATTGCTGTCAAATAAATAATAAAATCTTTAAAAAAGAAAAAAACACGATATTTTAGGGTGCCAACAGGAAAGAGATGGCATGTTAAAAAGGGCACATTTCAGAGAGGTTAATGGAGGGATTACAGAAGTAGGGGCCGGGTTTAGGAAACCAACAAGGGATGTAACTAGTAACAGAGAGAAGCTACCCTCATACTTGAGAGGGCGAAGAGAGGCTTGGTTATGGGAACCGCTCTCTAGTCCCACCCTTTGATCTACTACTGAGGCATGCCATTGGCCAAACCCGGCTTCCTGATCGAGAGAGGAATGGACAGTGGATCTGGAGTGCCAAATAGACAAAAATGTAATATACTCAACTTCAATTTGGCTTTAAAAATTAAGAGCATTTTACTTATTTAACAAGATTTCCTGAGGTGGGGAAGCTCCGTGGTTGGTATAATTGGGGATGTCATGGAAGACCCAAAGTCTCCATCTTTTTCCTCTGCCCTCCTTAGGCTAGATTCCTCCCTGTCACAAGAAGGTTGCTGTAGCTCCAGGTGCTTGAATCAGGCCTGCCAATGATCAGCAGAAGAGAATGACTCTCCCCAGGGGTCTATTTTTGGAAATGAGGAAACCTTTCTCAGAAATCTCCCCAGGAGATGTGTCCACATCTGTCACTGGAAGAACGTGATCCATACTGGAACAATCCCACCTAATCAAGATTTGCCCTGAGCTGGGAACAGTTTCTAGAAGAGGGATGTGTGTAGATGTTCTCGTGAAATCAAGATTCCGTGAAGCAAAAAAGAGGGCAGAAAGCTTGTGTGAGGGCAAACAGAGGGGATGCAAAAACTGTGAGGTAATTATCAGGCTTCTAGTATGTTGGAGTTGGAAATGGAGTGCAGGGTCTAGTTGGGCCCAATGGATGAAGATAATACGACCCCCCGGGATAGGTAAAATTAACATGAACATATTTGGACAGTAGGTAGGAATTGTAGTTTGGTTTTTAGAAGGAGTACTGTACCTGCAGGGGAGAAGCTCCTTCCCCTTTTAGGGAGCAACCAAGTCAAAAATGGAAGAAAGCTCCAACCAGATAGATGTTCTAATCACAGAACACAGGCTGGAGGCACACCTGGGGCTACCAACTGTGTGGAGAATTCTAATAGGCAAAAAGGAGTTGTCTCCATCAGTCTTTGTACAACAAAGTTGCTTCCCTCCCCCCACCCCAAAAGGCAGAGAAGAGTGAAGTACTTACTAGAATCGAGAAAATTAATGCTGAGGCTGACAGGACTTGTTTAAGGGAAAAGAAAGCCTTTTAGATTTCTAAACCTAGGTAATCATTTAATGTTGTTAGCTTGAGTTACAAGCAGTAGAGGTTTTATATTTGAAGCATAATTTAACATTTACTGTCATCAAAGGCCAGACATGTCTAAGAAGGTATGCATTTGTGGTGGGCCCAAGTCCCTTGAGGAGGGCTACTTCTTTAGAAGAAAATGAGTGTCTCTCTCTTCCTGATTTGTCATCTTCAAGTAATGGGCTTGGGATTGGTGTAACTATAATTTATGTTAGAGGCTTTGTGGCCCCTGAGAACACAAGAAGAAAGACAAATTGAGAAATCTCATTTGAGGCCTTTTAGTGAGGAGGAGGCAAACAGAAGGCTCTTCACATATTGGATGAGAACAGTTTCCAGAAAATGTTATGTTATTTAAATCACTTTTGAGGGGCGCCTGGGTGGCTTAGGGGGTTAAAGCCTCTGCCTTTGGCTCAGGTCATGATCCCAGGGTCCTGGGATCGAGCCCCACATCAGGCTCTCTGCTCAGCAGGAAGCCTACTTCTCCCTCTCTCTCTGCCTGCCTCTCTGCCTACTTCTGCCTACTTGTGATTTCTCTGTCAAATAAATAAATAATTTTTTTAAAAAATCACTTTTGAGACTTAGTACAAGAGTTCTAGGCTGTAACTGTGGATTAAACATGCAAGTCTACATTAATTCCCTCTAAAACCCTTACTAAAACAATAGTAAATTGATTAAAAAAAAAAAACAACCTACAATATATCTACAAGGTTGGGGACAACAGAGGAGACAACAGTAATACAATTTTGGAGGCTACATAACAGAAGAGGAAAGGTGATTATCTTAGCAGACCTCAGACGGGACCATTCCTGAGCCAGTAGTGGGATAAGGCAAAAACCAATTCAGTTTATACCACAGAATCCTAAAAAGGAGCAGCTATCAAAAGAACCAGGTATCTCTGGAATTAGGAGTGAAGGAAAGTCTAAAATAATGACGGTTAGGTGCAAGCAGCTTGAGAACAGTCCGATCCCTTGGTCCCTTATCTACCGCCTACCTTCGGGCTTGGTTTCCCATCAGCACACTCATGATGAGCATCTTTTCATTTAATTCTTTGAACATATTTTCTTTTACATTTTTGTACATATTTATAATTTCCTTAAAGTCTTTGCAAAATCCTACATCTGGACCATCTTGAGGTCAGTGTCTATTGACTTTGTTGTTGTTGTTGTCAGTTAGGGTCATGTTTTCCTGTTTTCCCACGTGTGTAGGAATTTTAGATGGCTTCATGGACACTGGATGATACATTGTAGATGCTCTAGATTCCATTATCTGCTGGACCTCTAGTATCCGTTCTGTTCTCAGGTCTGTAGCACATTCTCTTGGAGAAGCCTCAGGCACTCTTCCCCAACACATGTGCACCCCAGCTCTCAGGCAGTGACACAGGGGACCTGCTACATAGATTTCTGCCTCCCACACGTGGAGCAACATCCTTCCAGTGCCATGACCTATATATTGTGTCTGCTTCGGCAACCCTGGACTCTGATCTCTGCCTCCACAATACAGAAAGGCATCCCTACTCTGCTACGACTCCAGCTTGCAATGCTGTGGTTGGAAAACTGTTCCCTAGAAGAGAATCAAAATGATTTGGGGTCTCTCTCCTGAGTTCCCCTTCTCTCAGAGAGCACGGTCAGGCACTGCCTGTTGTCCAGTGTCTGAGAGCAGTGGCTCGCATCTTTTGTCCAGTTATACAGTTGTTCAGGGCAGGGAAGTTAATCTGGTACCAGCATTATACCATCACTGGAACCCTCAAATGCCAGATTTTTGTTTTCTTTTTTTCTTTTTTTAAAGATTATATTTATTTGGGATGCCTGCGTGGCTCGGTTGGTTAAGTGTCTGCCTTCGGCTCAGGTCCTGATCCCAGGGTCCTGGGATCAAGTCCCACATTGGGCTCCTTGCTCAGCAGGGAGCCTGCTTCTGCCTCTGCCTGCTGTTCTCCCTGCTTGTGTTCGCTCTCTTGTTCTTTCTCTCTCTCTGATAAGTAAATAAAATCTTTTTTTAAAAAAAGAGAGATTATATTTATTTATCTGGCAGAGAAAGCACAAGTTGGTTGGGGGAAGCAGAGGGAGAAGCAGA
Source organism: Taxidea taxus jeffersonii (assembly GCA_003697995.1). Taxonomy (NCBI): domain Eukaryota; kingdom Metazoa; phylum Chordata; class Mammalia; order Carnivora; family Mustelidae; genus Taxidea; species Taxidea taxus. Next base: position 145,975 of record ML101684.1, read on the forward strand.
CTCCCTGCTGAGCAGGGAGCCTGACTCAGGGCTCGATCCCAGGACCCTGAGATCATGACTTGAGCTGAAGACTGGTGTTTAACTGACTGAGTCACCCAGGTGCCCCTAGATTTTTATTTTCTTGTAGTATCCTCCCTCCTCTCCTTCTTCATCAATTTAAGACATTTCTGTGTGTATTGGCTCAGATGAGAGATGAAGCAGTAATGAAAACTACAGCTGTCCCCCTTTACCTGCGCTTTCATTATCCATGGTCACCATGGTTCAGAAGCAGATGATTCTTCCTTCTGACATAGCATCAGAAGGTCGATAGTAGCCTAATGCTACGCCATGGTCCTATGTCATTCACCTCACTTCATCCCTCACATGGGCATTCTCTCATCTCCCCTCCTCATAAGAAGGTTGAGTACAGAGGAGCGCCTGGTGGTGGCGGTGGTTTGGACTCAGGTCCTGATCTCAGGGTCCTGATCTCAGGGTCGCGGGATTGAGCCCAGCATTGGGCTCCGCACTCAGCATGGAGTCTGCTTAAGATCCTCTCTCACTCTCCCCCTACCTCCTCCCTGCACACTCTCGCACTCTCAAATAAATTAATAAATCTTCAAAGGGAAAATAAAAGGTGAGTACAGAACAATAAGGTAATTTGAGAGGCAGGCCAAATTCATATAACTTTCCTTACAGTATAGTGTTAGAATTGTTCTATTGTTCATTATCTTTATTAATCTCTTAATTTATACATGAAACTTTATCATAGGTATGTATGTATAGGGGAAAAACAGCATACGGGTTCAGTACAGTCTGTGGTTTCAGGCATCCACTTGGGGGGTGTGGTCTTGGAAGGACCCCTGAAGATAAAGGGGGACTACAATAGTCTGAGAACAATAGTTTCCAGAGGTCTAGGCCTATTAAGAAGACAGGGTTCTCTACGAAGACCAGATAAAAGCCCCTTAAAAAGAAGAGAGATAAACAAGGAAGTGGTTTGTGAGAACAGTGATGAGGTAGGTTCAGGAAAGAAAGGCCTGGGGCCCTGCTTCCTGGCCAGCGCCCCAGGAAACATGACTGCAGAGAGGGCACTGCTGTCTAGATGTCTGGGCCAGCCAGCCCAGATCCCCACATCCTTGCTTGGTGCTGTGGCAGCAGAGACTCTCCCGTGGTCCCCAGACTGGGAATGGAAGTTGAGGAGAGAGTCCACTGTTGGGAAGAAGACACAGGCCCAGGGACAGTATACTACTTTGTGACTACGGGGAAAGATGACCTGGACTGCCCACCCTTGACACATTGGCACAATGTGAGCCTCTAGAACTTCGACAGCAGAGAGGAAAGAAGACCCCAAATTCCAGAGATTAATGTGCCATCACTCTAGCTGATTGGGGTTCTACAACATAAAATTACCTAAAAATAAAGAGTATGGTATTTATTGCACACCTGAGTTGGTAAACGGAGGTTCCTGCCATAGTGGGAAAAGCCACCATTTGTAAGGGCTTCATGGAGGGCTTCACACCCATTATCTCATTTAAAACCTCATTTCATGTGATGCGAGTTCACTGCCTCATCCTCCCCTGAGGACTCTTCTGACAAGGCGGACGTACCGCCCAAGGAAAACTTCATAAAAACAGACGTTTACTCTGTTGAGATATCCAGTGATAACTGCAAAGTTCTTCTAGAATATTCGGTGTTACCCACAAGGAACCAGGCATTATGCTAGGGGCTTATGGCACTTCATCTTCATCCTAAAACACATGGGACACGTACGACCACCTCCATTTTTCAAATATGAAAACAACTTCAGAGTTGTCAGATGATGTGGCTTTTAGACTCAAACCTGATAAAAGCTTCACTTTATTTATAATCCATGCGTGAAACTAGATCCAGTCTTCTAATAGGAACACCTACAATAGGATTTATGAAGTGAGTTTATTTTTAGTTTAAATACACAAATTCCCTTTTATTTTTGGCAACAACCATTCTAAGATTAAAGGAATAATCTTCTCGGCTAAATATTGTATTCTGGGAAACCGTTAAACAAGACCTTTGCAGTTAACATTGTTCTTTCTGTTCTTTTATCGCTCTGAACTTTAGTTTGGATTTGTTCCGTTGGCCTGTCTTCACGTTTACTAAGCTCTTGCCTCTGCTGTGACCACTCTGTTGCTCAGCCCATCTGAATTCTTTATGTCGTTCCATTCTTTATTCCATTCTAGAATGCTCATTTGGTTTTCACATATTCCAATTCCCTATGGAAATTCCCCACTTTGTCAGCATTTTGTCCACGGCTCCCGCTATTTTTTTTTAAGATTTTATTTATTCATTTTAGAGAGAGAGAAAGAGAGAGTGGTGGGGGAAGGGGCAGAGGGAGAGAGAGGGTCTCAAGCAGGCTCCCCTCTGAGCATGAACACAACTCGGGGCTCAATCCCATGACCATGAGATCATGACCTGAGCTGAAATCAAGAGTTGGATGCTCAACAGACTGAGCCACCCAGGCACCCCTTCTTTAACATATTTAAATAGTTATTTTAATCCTTAACATCCAGATCAGGTGTGGGTCTACTTTTATTGTCTCGTTTTTCTCTCTTGATTATCTGTCATGCCACCCTGATGTATTAGTTTCCTATTGCTGCTGTAAAAATAACCACAAACTTAGTGATCCAAGACAACACTGATTTATTATCTTCCGGTTCCGGAGGTCAGAAGTCCAGAACCAGTCTCACTGGGCTAAAGTGAAGGTGTTGGCAGTGCTGGTTCCTTCTAGAGTCTCCGAGGAGAATCCATTTCTTTGTCTTTTCCAGCTTCTAGGGACCACCTGCGTTCCTTGACTTGTGACCTCCTTGTCACATAACTCCAGCTTCTGGCTGCCTCACATCTCTGACTACTGACTCTGACCCTCCTGCCTCTCTCTCATTGGAACCCTTGTACGTTTATCAGCACCCCACCCCCAATAAACCAGGAGCCTCTCTCCATCTCAAGACCCTTAACCACATCTGCAAATTCTCTGCATCCACAGGTTCCAGGAATTGGGACACACACATCTTTGGGAGGCCACCGTTCAGTCTACTGTACAGTTTTTTCTATGACTTGTAATTTTCTACTATATGCCAAATATTGTGTATAAAAGAACCATAGGAGTTGATGGTAATCATATTTTCTCCTGCAGAGTTTACCCATCCTCTGTAAGGCAACATAGCCCCAAGGGATGATGCCTCAATCCAATTAGGAATTGAGCTGAGTTGGAGTGAGTTGCATCTTTAATTAGTCTCTGTCCACCTCTGTTTTTAATTATCTTGAGAATGAGACCTGCCTTATGCCTGTTGCAGGCCTTTCCCTAGCAGGACTCCACCTTTCAAACACGAAGAGACAGCAGATCTTACTCTGTCTTTCCAGCCCAGGCCCCAGACAAGCCCTCCCTTACCCCCCAACACCCCCCCAGTCTACTCTAGCACTTACCAAATATCCCAAAGGGAAAAGAACCCCTTATCTATATTCTAGCCTATAACAATAGCCTGAGTGGCCTCAACAGTTCAGTGTAAACCAAGCCCAATCTTTAGCCTATGCCCAGACTTCACAAATGACTCAGGAAAAAAGCACCAAGGATCCCAGCTCCCCTAGAAAGGGCTCTTCCTTCTCTGCTTCCACTGCTCTGTGATGTCTTTAAAAATATGATTTTTTTAAGTTTATCCTTTCCACCCCCTCCCCCGCCCAATCACTGTAGCAGGAATGATGACCTACTGATACCTACTACATCCTACTCGGAGACAGAAGTTCCTTGTGGGTAACACTGAATATTCTAGAAGAACTTTGCAGTTATCACTGGATATCTCAAAAAGCTTCTTGCATCTTCTCAGCAAACATAACACAAGGCAGGCTATGTATAGATAACTTTAAATTCATTCATTTGTTGGGACGCCTGGGTGGCTCAGTTGGTTAAGCGGCTGCCTTCGGCTCAGGTCATGATCCCGGCGTCCTGGGATGGAGTCCCACATCCAGCTCCTTGCTCGGCAGGGAGCCTGCTTCTCCCTCTGCCTCTGCCTGCCTCTCTGTCTGCCTGTGCTCGCGCTCTCTCTCTCTCTCTCTAACAAATAAATAAAAATAAAATCTTTAAAAAAAAATTCATTCATTTGTTTTTTTATTTAAGGCATGGAGCCCAGCACAGTGTTTCTACTCATGACCCTGGGATCAAGACCTAAGCCGAGATCAAGAGTCGGACGCTTAACCAAGTGAGCCACCCAGGTGCCCCTAATTATTTTTTAAAGATTTTTTTTTAAGGTTTTATTTATCTGAGAGAGAGAGTGTGTGTGTGTGTGCGCGCTCATGCACAAGCAGGGGGAGAGGCAGAGGCAGAGGGAGAAGCTGGCTCCCCTGCTGAGCAGGGAGCCCCATGTGGGACTCAATCTCAGGACCCTGGGGTCATGACCTGAGCCCAAGGCAGCCACTTACTGACTGAGCCACCCAGGCACCCCTATTTATTTTTTTAAGTTTTATTTGTTTATTATTTTTGTAATCGCTATACCCAATGTGGGGCTTGACCCCTCAACCCTGAGATCAAGAGATACATGCTCCTCTGACTGAGCCCCCCAGGCATACCTAACCTTAAATTTAATTAAGATCTTTCTCCATACCTGGTCTCTTAACTGTTCTTTTTTTACTTTGCTCCTGCGGGTGGTTAGGGATATAAATATACTTATCTTACTAGCACACACTTTGAAAATTCAATGCAGTTGATGTAATAGGATTTGTTCTTCCTAAGGTTTGTCAAATACCATTGCAAACTCTAGTCTTTGTATTTTTAGAATGCTGTATTTAATACTATGAATAGGTAACATTCTCAGATGTGTAAATGTCAAAAGATATTAAAAAATATACAGTGAAGTCTTTCTATGATTCTTTCTCCCTTCCCATTCCATAATAGGTATCCTTGATTATTTGTTTCTTACTTACCAGAAAAGGTTAAATGCATTTGCAAGCAGATACATATAAATACTACCCACCCCCTTTTATTACACAAACTGTCGTATATTATGCTCCCCAGTTTGCACCTTGTATTTTTTAAGTTGAAAGGGAACTTACCAGTTCATGTACTTGACCTCCCAGCAGGATCCAGGGCATGGGACAATCCAGTCAGAACCCAGTTTCTTTCCCACTCCTGCCTGTACTCTCCTCTGTGGTGGTTTCTTCCCAGGTTAGCTTCCACTCCTCCTCTACCCGGTGCTTCCCTCCCAGTCCCAGTTCCAAGATGTCACCCTAACAGGCTAACAACCCCACCAGAAAGGGTGCACCTGCCAGGCTCCCAGTACATTCTAGCAATGGACTAACTGGAATCCCAGGCGCATCCCTCAACCAATCATGGGGACCAAGACAGTGGGAGATGCTGCCTGGCCAGGCGGAAGTCACCTGACCACCTCTGGAGCGCTAGGCTTGAGAGGTCATCCCCCAAGGGCATGGGCTAGGAGTTGGAGGGGTGGCTCTCCAAAAGGATATCATGGTGCTGCAAGCAGAAAGGCGAAAATGACAGACATCTGCTTCTACGAAAGAAGCTGTTTCGTTGTCTTTGGAGTTGTTTGGGGTTTTTATTGGCTCTTTCATGCCTGGAAACTGTGTTGTTATGCCTAACACAGTTGTGGCTGAGGGGACACAGCCACTAGCACTGACCTCTTGGAAAACGGTTCAGGGCGCAGGAGGGCTGCTAGAACTGTGTTTTGCCGGATTCCATATTGGCCTCTGACGTCTGTTAACCATGTCTGTTAGCCACGGGGCTCAGGGAACAGCCACTTTTGCAAGCTCAGAAAGTCCTTTTACAAACCCTCCAACCCATCCCAAGTCCGTCCCCACTGCCACCCCCTTTATATAATCCGTACAACCCTTGCCAGGATTTCCCCCACTCTAAATCAACCCAGGGCTAGGAACCAGACATCTAGGGGCAGCTCCTTTGCCCCCCAGATCCTGATGGAAGAATTCAGACTAGGACTTTATCATATAAACACTCACAAGCATAAAAGGGGGGTTGGTCAGAACGGTCAGGGACAGACAGGAGGCAGAAAAAATGGGTGGGCGATATTACCCACCTAGAGATATAGCTGTCTAACTGTTCTAAAAGATTTTTCTTAAGAGAGAAACAGGTGTGTGTTGGGGGGTTGGCAAAAAGGGGACAGAATAGGCTGTGGGCAGAGAGAAGCTGCTGCCTAGAGCCAGGGGTCTCTTCCCCCTCCTTCTTTTCTCTTAGCAGCTGGAGACAAAATAAAAACCATTGCTTCAGGCAGCTAGAAGCCTGAAACAGGAGAAAAACAGTAGGCAGAGAAAAAAGGAACAAAACAAAACAAAACCCTAGATACAGGGGGAGAAAATAAAAGATAACTAAATAAATTATGGGTCTGCCTAATATTTTAACACAAATGTGTAATAGATACATTACATAGGTATATATGACATTTAACTAAAAAGAAATTTTCTTAATTTGACCCAATTGGAAATCCAAAATTTGTGTATAGACAATGTATATACCAGAAGAATTTATGTAACAGAAAGATGAAAACGGTGCTGATTGTCTTGTGTGTGTCTGCAACCCAGGTTCTAAATTAACTTTAGCATTTGCTAAAAGGCACCAATTGACGTAACTTCATGGTCTTAATACTGGGGCTCAAATTACAGTTATATCTAGAGATTCCACTAAATTTAAACATCGTGTCTGCTATAATCTTAAGAAAGCCACTAAATATAAGATAGAGAAAAGAAGTAGGAATGTCTCACTTTAACTATAGCTTTGCCTGAATTTCCCATAGTCATAATACCCATTGTCCTAAAAATATCCCACATTGGGCACACAGTCTAACACGAGTAATAAATTAAAACTAAATCTTTGGCACTTTCAAATTGGCTTGATACAATGGGACTCCACAGACCCCTTAGTTAAAATAGCTATTATAGCCCAATGTAAGTTAAAACAGGGCCTTCGAGGATTAAAACTTATTATATAAAACCTAATTAACAAAATGGTGATTATCCGTGCTGCTTCTCCGTTTGACAGCCTAATTTCACCTGTTCTTAAACCTGGACAAAGTAAAGGGTGCTGGATTCGTTCGCTGGGGTTGTCATAACCAAATACCACAGATGGGGTGGCTTAATCAGCAGGAACTGATTTTCTCCCAGTTGTGAAAGCTGGGAAGTCCAAGGTCAAGGTGTCGGTTGATTCAGTTTCTGGTCAGACCTCTCTTCCTGCCTGGCTTGTGGGCCTTCTCGCTGTGTCCTCACATGGCCTTCCTTCTAGTGGTGCAGAGAATGAGAAATCTCTCTCCTCCTCTTTTTGTAATGCCACCAGTCTTACTGGATTCGGGGCCTGCCTTTATGACCTCACTGAATCTTAGTTATCTTTGTAAAGACCTTATCTCCAAATTCCGTCTGGGTGGGGGTTGGGGCTCCCACATATCAATTTTATTTTATTTTTTTTAAGATTTTATTTATTTATTTGACAGAGATCACAAGTAGGCAGAGAGGCAGGCAGAGACAGAGAGAGGGGGAAGCAACCTCCCTGTTGAGCAGAGAGCCCGATGCGGGGCTCAATCCTAGGACCCTGGGATCATGACCTGAGCTGAAGGCAGAGGCTTTAACCCGCTGAGCCACCCAGGCGCCCCCACATATATATCAGTTTTAGAAGGACGTTCATAATCAGTCCACAGCAGGTGACTCATGGTGGATTACTATGACATGAGTGCTCTGGTCCCATCCCTTGGGTCTTTAGACCCAATATCTAATACTATTAGAATTACTGAATCTATCCAATCAACAATAGGTTTATATTTTGCTCTTATAAATGTGGCTAATACATTATATCGAGTGCCTGTTCCAACAGCCTCTCAGCTGCATTTCGCCTCCCCCCCCCCCCACCTAAGGAGCCAACCTACCTCTTCCAGGGTTGGGGAATCTCAGCAGCTTTGCCACCACATACAGCCAGCACAGACTAGATCTTCCCATGTCCCCCAGGAGCACAGGCATGCCATGACCAATGACATGCTTCTCCAAGGAAACCCATTTGACACGCTCCTTGCCGACATGTAAGTCCCATATCTTTTAGTCCTTTTGGGGCTGGTGGAAAATATTCCTCATATACAGATTTTACTTCCAAAGTAAAATCAACAGTCCCTCCCGTCAGTGCCCTCAGAAGCACCTTCACTGTTGTAGAATCTTTAGCAACTTCTTACGTCTCCTGGAGTTTCTAGACTACTTGTGGTGGCCATAAGTTGCCCAAGAGCTTGTGATACAAGAAACTATCTCTCTTAGCCTCGTGCTACACACGATTAAAAAAAATAACTGGTTACACACTGGGCTTTCCTGGAAATAGAGACTTTCCAGATCCGTTGTGCTTTTATAAATATCAGCTCATACCCTCCAGCAACATAACTGCTGAGAAATACACTTGACCTGAGGGTACAAGTTGACCTGAGAAATACACTAAGACATTTTGGGGGGGGCGGGTAATGCTGTATAAATGGAAAACCTGGTTATGGGCTAGCCTAGAAGGACTTTTTTTTTTTTAATTTTATTTATTATTTGACAGAGATCACAAGTAGGCAGAGAGGCAGGCAGAGAAAGAGGGGGAAGCAGGCTCCCCGCTGAGCAGAGAGCCCGATGCAGGGCTCGATCCCAGGACCCTCGGATCATGACCTGAGGCGAAGGCAGAGGCTTTAACCCACTGAGCCACCCAGGCACCCCTAGAAGGACTTCTTTACTTCACCTGTCCCTCCATTTCATGCTCAGAGTAAAATGTTCCCTGTGTTGTATGGAGGAACTTAGGCCCTACTTCCTGAAAGTCTCCGCTCTCGTCACCTAAAAGTTCCATTGAAATGATGCTAGATAGCCACCAGGCCAGCTGTTCTGTGTTGTTTTTTTTTTTTTTTTTGATCCAGTATTTGTCCTTTTGACATATCTTCACCCATGAATGGCTAAAGTCTGTGATCCTGCTTTTTCCAGCACAGAAAAGTCCTATTACAAACCCTGCTGCCAATCTCCAGTCGTAACCACAGCCCCGTCCTTCTCTGACTCTCACACACCATGCCAGTGTTTCCCCCTGGCCGAAATCCATTCAGGGCCAGGTACTAGGTATCTGGAAACATCCCCTATGCCCCGCAGCCCACCAGCACTATTCACACTAGCCAGTCCTATTTTCCCTGCCCTGCCCTGCCTGCACACACTCCAGTAAGGCTCTGGCTTAGGCTTTCCCTTGTTCCTCTCTGTATCTTGACCAAACCTGTTGCTTCCCCATGTGGCCCTGAGGTGTGCTTCCTCCTTTCAGGAAACATTAGCTCATAAAATCTTTCTGTGTCCTCATTTGGTCACTTGCAAGAATTAGAATTTTGCAGGTACAATTGAGACAGGAGCCGCTGCTCAGTACTCAGACGCAGAATACCAGGCTGGTGTGTGTATCTGTGTGTCCGTGTGTGTGTGTGTGTGCGCATGCATGCATGCGTGTGCACACAGGTGGAAGTGTATATGACATAAAATTTACCATCACCATTTTAAGAGTACAGTTCATTGACATTCATTCCATTCAGTGTTTCACAACCATCCCCAACGTCCATCTCCAGAACTTTATCTCCAGAAGTTTTTCATCGTAAATTCTATCTATCATAAATTCTATCTATCTATCTATTATCTATCAACATAAATTCTATCTGGTATCCACCATCTCACTTTCTGTCTCTGAGTTCTGGATACCTGATATGAGTGGGATCAGACAATAGTGGTCGTTTTGTACCTGGCTGGCTGTATTTAACATACTGTCTTCAGGGTTCATATTGTTACGTGTGTCAGAATTTCATTCCTTTTTGAGACTGACGCATACTTATTGTGTGGATATATTTCTTTATCCATTCATTTCCCAGTGGACACCTGGTTTGTTTCCACCTTTTGGTGATTATCAATGACATGTCGATCTCCACATAACAACCAGAAAGAGCTTTCTGAAAGCCGTTTAATTTACCTCCCTCCTGAAAACCTGCTATGGGTCACTAAACAACAGTGAGGGGGCTTGGGTATTATATTAAGTGGCTGCCTTCCGCTCAGGTCATGATCCTGGGAAGAGTCCCATATCACGTTTCCTGCTGGGCAGGAGGCTTGATTCTTCCTCTCCTCTTGCTCCTCCCCCTTGTACTTTTCTCTCTCTCTCTCTCTGTCAAATAAATAAAATCTTTTTAAGAAAACAAAAACAACAATGAGCAACAAGGAGATACCATTACACACCCTGCAGAAGAGCTAAAATGAAAAGGATTGGCAATTTCAGTGTTGGCAAGGATGCAGATAATGGGACAGTCACGCAGTGTTAGTGGTAGTATAAAATGATACAGCCACTTTGGAAACATGACTGTTTCTACCCAACAGCCCAGAAATCCCATTCCTATATACCGTTTACCCAAGAAAAAGTAATGCATACAATCACCAAAGACTTACACAAAAATGTCCATAGCAGCTTTATTTATAACAGCTACTGGGGGAAAAAACACAAATGTCCCTCTGTAGATGAACGGATAAATAAATGGTGGCAGGCTCATACAATAGCATACTGGTGTTAAAGAATAATTTTTATAAAGTCAAGTATAATCATGATTCTCTTAAAGATATAAGATAAACACATGTCAAAGTTTTGATTTAACTCTTTAATTAATGAGACCCAGAAAGATAGTACAACTGATTCAAAGGGAAATTCAAAGGACCGCACATATAAACTGTAATTAAATGTGAACTAAAGAAATATTTACAAATAGATGAAAAATGGGCAAGACTGAAGAAATTGACAGTAATTAAATGCATTCCACTGGACACAATTTGCATTTTTCTAGACAAGAACCATTTCTTGAAAAAACCTTAAGAGTTCTTTATATCGAAGACAATGAAAGGTGTAGAGCCCGTATAGAATCAGATATTCCCGAGTGTGTGCTAGGCAACACCTTATTTTTCATTGGGCAAGAAGTAATATTTTGGGGACCAATTCAAAGTTTTCATGAATTTTCTGTATGTTACATAGTAATAAAAAGAATGAGTCGCTGGTACACAATATACATGAAGCTCACAGACATTACATTGAGCCACAAAAGGCAGATGTGGAGGAGTATACACTGTGTTGATACCCGCTTATGGCTGGGGGCACAGAGAGATGGGAAGCTCCCCATGGGAATCCTACTGGGTACTGGAAATACCGATTTGGGTGGTGGAGATACACATATGTACAAAATTAGTGAACAAGCCTCCTCCTATCCCACTTGTCCCCAGATCCCTCCAACAATTGCTGTTTATCTTTCGGATGAAGTCCAAGCAGATCTGATCCCTATTTTGTCTCCTGTCATCTCTCTCTTTTGCTCATTTTCCTGATATTTCCTCAAAGGTCCCTTACTGTGGTTTTTCGTTTCCTGGCCTTTCCCGCCAAATCATACCTCTCACTCATCTCGCAGAGTCTTACCTAACGCTGCCAATCTGTGTACGCGTCCTTCCTGGGTCCTCCGGAAACATCGATCAGAGTTCCTGTCGCTTTTGCCACCGACGTGCGAGTCTAACGTCCTGTGCGCTCCATGAGAAAGTTCTCAAGAGCTTAGCACAATGCCTGGCATTAGGGAAGGCAGAAATGTGAAAGACAAGAAAAAGCTAAAGGAAAATTCAGGCAGTGCGTGGCCCAGGCGATTTCAGCTGAGTGTCACCCTTCATTGAGTTCTGAGACGACCCTACTTACCACTCTGGGTAGGACCCTTGAGTCTGAGTGTTAGGAGCTCTCTCTCTGGGTAGATTTTTCATTCCTTGTACTTCGTCCCCATCCTGCTATTTATTTGGCCATCTCACTATTAAAAACCTGCTTTTGCTTCTCCCAGTGTGTTTTGTTTGCAGCGTGTTATTTTTGTAGCATTTTAAAATCGGCAGATTTCACATAAACACATTTTCCATTTTTCACTCCCGCCCCAGCTCTCGGTTTCAGGAGTCCGTCTTATTTAAAGCCCCCAGCAACACCAAGAAACTTACCGAACGCAAAGATCCCCAGAGTACCGGAAGCCCGGGGGTTAACTGCGGTCACGTGACCCCGACTTCCGTACTCTGATTGGGCGTTGGGAACGTCCCCGCCCCAGGGGCGGAGACAGGTGCCATGGGACGACGCCATCGGTCAGTTCCCTCAGGAAGCAGCCAATCGGAATCGGCCGGCTTCCGGCGCGAAGTGAACTGGCGCTCGGCTCGGGGGCTGAGGAGGCGGCGCGGGGAGTTTGGACCCGGGTACCGCCCGCTACGAGCCTGCGGGACAGGTGAGTGCGGCGCGCTCGGACATACGGGCAGACAGGCCCGAGCCCTGGCCCAGCTCCCGCGACCCGGCCCCCGGGCCGAAGAGAAAGGCTCGCAGGTTCCTCCGTTGCCCGCCCTGGTTCGGCGCGGCCCGCGGAGCCGTGCTCCGGGCGGCCAGTAGCCTGAGAGGAGAGCCGAAAAGCACGCGTGTTCGCAGACCCGCGCACAGAGGCCCGGGGGTGGGGCCGGGGCCGCCCCGGGCGTCGGTGGGAGAGCCGGCCCAGCACCCACGGTGTTCGGTTCTGTGCTCCGGTGTCCACCGGGGTCCCAGCCCAGACCCCTGGCACTCCCCACCCGCCCCGCCAAGACCAAAGCCCGTCCTCTTCCTGTGCCCTTCCAGGGGCACGCGCTGGGCTCCTGGGTTTGGGTGCGCTGCGTGCCACGTGCTCGGGACCCATTATCTTACAAGTGTGGCTCCACAGCACCTCCGCGGAGGGGAGGGGATGAGGACACAGGCTGCGTCACATTGCCTGGATCGAATCCCCGCTCTCCCAGTACGAGCTCCGTGACGGGCCACCCGTCGTTTAAACTGTCTCGGTTTCCCTCTGTCTTACGGCGGAAATCATCTCTTCCACATCCTGGAGGTTTCGTTAGGATTAAGTGGCTTAATGTAGCCAATGAATGCTTCAGGGAGTACTTGGTACCTAGTAAGGGTTCTGTTACCACCGTGACCCCAAGTAGGTAAAACTGCCCCCCTTTTGGCGAGGAGAATCTGAAGCACCAAGAGGTTGTCCCTGTGTTGAAAGAGCTGCCAGACTCCGAGGCATCTTCCACACCATGCTTCCTCCGAGACCCCTCACGTGCCCTCAGGTTACTCAGCATTTTGGACATTTAACGGGCTGAGATGGGGGAGGCACACGCCAGCTCCTGGTGCCACCAGTACAGACAAGTAGCATTTCTGTGTCCCTGTCAGGGTTCAGGGGCAGTGATGGCAGAGACTGGGTTAGAGGTTAGAAATTGGGAAGGAAGGGAGGCAGAAGTATTGCATGGCGGGGGGGGGGGGGGGGGGGGTCTACAGCGTCTCGGGTGGGCTGTGTCTTACGGAGGGGCCGGCCCTCGGGCTGAGTGATGTGTCGCGCCGCGCTGGGGGGGGG